>DWCF01000065.1:0-75609 GCA_018230265.1 Delias oraia | reverse complement strand
CAACCGATGGGGAAGAAAGGTTCTCGAGTGGCGACCGCGTACCGGGAAACGCAGAGTGGGACGTCCCGCCACGCGATAGAAAGGCGATCTAACGAAGGTCGCGGGCGACCGCTGCATCCAGATCGCTCAAGATCGCAGCGGGTGGGCGTCTTTGTGGGAGTCCTATGTCCAGCAGTGGACTTAAATGGGCTGATGATGATGATGATGATGAGTAAAGATAAGTGAATATAAGCTTTCAACGCTTCAAACTATAACGCTTAAGCGGCGTAAAAAGCCGGCAACACAACTAAAGCCCTTATTGTTACGTAGTTCTGACCATAGAGAAGAGCTGCCTGCTACGTTATCCGTTATATCATAAAAAGGCCTTGCATCTTGTAAAAAAATAATCAAAGATTCTAGACATAAAATAAATTAAATCGTACCATTTGATAAGAAAATCGCATGCGAATACTATTGTATAACATTATTTTTCTCGTTCGTAATTGAATAATCATCTGTCGATGAAGAATCAATTAGTATTCTCGAGGCTCGATTCATAGACAAGCTTTGCTTAATAGAGCCTGCCTTTTGCGGTTGCATTCCTGAGTAGGTTATTTACTTTTATTAATGGTGTACAATATTCAACAGAAATTATAAATTTGTTTTTGTAGTGCGAGAATTTTTATAGAATTTAAATATTATAGGGTAATTTATTCATACATAAATGTTATTTTTATGTTTACCGTGAGACAATCCCTTACCTTTAATATGTAATCCGTCGCCCATGGACACCCGTCGGCCCAGTAGCGTCAAAGTGTTGACGGACTTTAAGAAACATGTACGCTCTCTTTTTGCAGATTCCTCATCGTAATGATCTGGAAATACCTCTACAGACAGCTGATTTTATAGAAGTGTGGTACGCGGCACAAAATACTTTAAGAAATGCTTACTTGTGGACTTAATAACTTCGAGACGATACGGATAAAATTAAATATCATTTTGAAGTAGAAGAAAATCACTTGGAACCTAAAGCTTTATTTAAAAGAGAGGTCTAAATAAGGCACAGGACCAATGGCGCGGTATGCATGTGTGCGTACGCTGTGCAACTGGCGGAGGTGCGTATGTGGGCGTATGTCGTAATGCCATACTCCGACGCAACTTGAACGAGGTTGCGTTCATACTGTTACCGATATATCTTTAGTGTTTTTTTAATCAAGAATAAGGATTATATAAAAATTTAATGAAATAAAATAAATAAATATGATTAATATAATAAGTTTATCAAAATATTAACAATTAAAACAATATTTCTAAAGTCATTTTCATTTATGATCAATTCAATGATATGTATTTAATTAAATGTAATATAGTATATCCCATTTAATAATGAAAATAGGGAGAAAAATGAGTAAGAGGCTCCTCTAGAAAAGGCGCTCTTACGCCTATCTCTATCTCCAGGTGGGCCGAGTGCGTTGCTGACCTATAAAGAAATGTGATAATAGATAATTAAGCATAAAGCTCAATCTTTACGATCAACCGCATAAAGCTGCATCTCCGCTTTCTATTATAGAGCATCTCTGCTCTATAATAGAAAACAATACATTTGATTGACTCAACACGCGTCCTGTTTCATCGGCTCGCACTGCGTTTTAATAATGTTTCGGCCTCTACTGTAAGGCAGCGTCGTTGTGAACGTAGCCTCTACACAAAGTAAGTATGACTTGGCGCGCTGTGGCAACAAGCAACTGACAAGCCAGTGCCGTTTCAACTTCGTTCCGGGTCGGATGTGCTGCCGCGTTGAGTTATCTAAAAAGTGTTTTTAGTGAATGATGTGTCTCATGTGGAGATATTTCTGCGCCGGCCTCTTGTTGGCCACTGTTACGGCACAGGTAGGAATCTTTAGAACTCTTAGCACTAACTATTAGATGATATCACCCGTGTTAATAGTAACTACGACCTACGTCTGAAGGTGTTTTGGTACGTTGTGTAAAGCATACGGGCTATGGGTGTTAACTGTTAAGTAATATTTCTTTACAGTACGTTTACATAAGTTATGCTGAATGTAAGATGTACGTTTTACGAATTATACTGTATAATTAAGTTTAGTTACATCTTTAATTATTGTATTTACAATGACAATAACAGTTGCAAAGTGAGGAGGCTAACAAAGATTGTGCTTTGATATCAAACTTCCTAAAACTAGTCTTCTAAACATTAGAATTCTGTTAATAGTTTTATAAATTTAATATTCAAGTATATCACTCAACATTTTAAACCAAAAAATACAGCACAGTTAAAAGTATTAAGTTATAATAATAACTTTGCTTATGTTGAAGTAATTAAAACACAAATATATATTATACCTAAATCAAAACAGCTATATTTTATATAAAATTTAAATTCTCAGTACACAGTCTGGGGCTAAAATGAATCGGTTTTAAAATAAGTAGCAGTTGAAACCGGTCCTTTGTTATCCTTTCGCATTCCTGCAATTTTAGCATACAGCCTTAACCCATTACTTCAATGTTTTGGTGTTAATTTTATAAAATGAAAGTGCGACGATCGGAGCGTGAAGCGTGACGTATAAATTAATGATAAAATGACCTTTCCATAAAACAATATTCACTAGAAAGATGCGTGCAACAATGGCTGCGACGTAATTCGTGTAATAATACGTAATGCGTAACCCAGATTTGAGTTGATGCCGAAGTAAAGCACTCATTCATCGTAAATTTAATTTATAGCTCAGAAGACTTGACATATTACGAACTTAACCCGGGTAAAGTTTTGCTATAAAAATTATAAAAGATATATGCTATGGCGGATTTTAAAAGGCTTCATAATTATTCTGAAAATTGTGCACAAAAAAGTTTCACATACCAAGCTGTACAGTTTTTTCTGTATTACTCAATCAAATATCTCCTATCATTCAGATTGCGTTCGTAAGAAATATTATCGTTCGACTTCGAATTGCTTTGCAAATTTGACCATGACAAATCTGCCTTTTTGGGTTATATATATATATTATATAAAAAACTTATGTTACTCTAATAAAGTTATTTCTATTAATGAAATGTTTGTAAGATCAGTTCAGTTGATCCAGAGATACCTAACTTTATAGTATTAGTGCAGATTATCAAATATTATAGATAGATTTTTAGGGAAACCGTAATTACTTTTAATGAACAAGAGATGAGACGACTGACATTCCACAATATTTACTTGTCTACGTACAGTTTAGGCTACATTTTAATAAGCACCTATTTCTATCTCCGCGTTTCAATACTCTCTTTACTTACTGTATTTTCCCGGTATTCGAACCCAATATATCCGGCTTGACACATGCCAATCACTTAAAAGGGTTTATACATAACAGGAACTTACATAATACCCTAGCCTAGACATAGCCTGCTGCCTAGCCTCACTGCACATAAAGCTTATATATCATCAACAAGCCTCACGGGTGGTTAGGGATACGTACGTTACTTTTTGGAAGGCTCGCAAAGTCGTATTGGATTCGAAATAGATCGAGACCACAGAGCCAATGCAGCTTGCAGCTTCGGAACGTACGGAAGTGCCAAGTGTCTGGCTTTTAATCTTGAAGCTTGGTAGCTTCGGCTGAGGCTTACTGAGCCTTGCATAAGTTAGGTTTATTTTTTCTTGAATTAATATTACAGATAAATAAACCAAAAGATGATCAAAACTATTAGTCACAAGCCTACCGTAAACGGCCAAGCGCAAAGCCTAGAGCCGCGTTGGCTGCAAGGCTACGCCCACGGATACTCTTATAGCTTGCGCTGCCATTGGGTTTGGCAACCCAAAGCTAAGCATTCACTTTGTTTGTCACATTTGCTTTTCTTATGGATATTGAATCTAGCTGCCCCACCAAATATTGTTTTGTCATATGAATTAATAAAAAATCGCTATTAACGAAAGGGTTGGCTGAATTGGTTTTGAATGCAATCATCACAATAAACTAAATGTTAGGCGTGAACGATCTTATTGTTCTTGTTCCTAAAACCAATGACTTTGCCTTCTTCGAACCTCGCAACTAACACTTCAACTCTATTATATGATATATTCAAATTTTATTTAAAATTATATATTAATAATATACTTAATTTGTAGATTTTTAATTCAAATAAAGATAATAAAAGAAGGAATATTGAAAGAGACTCCGGGCAGACGCTATCAGTTGAGGCACTGTTGTTCGTGGAATCGGTGAATCAGTCTCGTTTGAATCAACTCGCATACAAATGAATGTGCATTGGCAGTGCATCAGTACTTTGTAATTCAATATCAATGTGTTCATCGATTCGGCAATGTGAATGTAATGGGCTTAATTATAACGTGTCCGTTCCGTTCGAACGCAGTGGACTGAGTTTTCTTCCGGAAAAACAGTAGTAGTGGTGTTTTGCAGCTAATGCATCCGTCTTCACTACTGTCTTTGGTGTCATGCACTTCGTCGATAAGGTTGACCTTTGGCGACAACACTTTATTTGTTGAGGCAGCTTTCTTCTGAACGAGTTGAGCCTAAAACAACTTTTGTACATACAACAAAACATGTTTACAATCATTTATTATCTTCTTATGAAGAATTATTTACACTACCTCCAGTTCTGGATGTGGCAATTAAGAGATTCTTTTTTAAATAAATGTCTTTATATGTCATCTTATACTACAAAGAGTGAGTTTGTATGTTTGTGATGTTGTAGATAATCTCTGGATCTACTGAACCGATCTTGAAAATCCTTTCACCAATATAAAGTGACATTATATAATTTTACTTAATTCATCGTTCTCGATGTTTGGCGTTCCACAAGCTAGCATCTTGAAAGCATTTAGTGCCGCGTACCACTCTCTGGAAGCAGCTGCCAGCAGGGCATTTCCAAACCAATACGATGCGGAACCCTTCAACAAAAGAGCACACTCCTTAAAGGCCGACAACGCACCTGTGGCTCTGCAAGGGCTGGAGTGTCCATGGGCGGAGGACTGCTCATGGACCGTTTGCCATGATTTCCATAAAAAATAAAAAATCAACCCGAATCAAAAGGATTTTTCTTGGTATTGGCGATGTAAGTCGAAGAAAAAACAGCCGAACGGTCATATTTGTTAGAGCGCTACCTGAACGACATATGATTGAGGTTGAGAAAGACAATTTAACATATAGAGACAATTAAAAAATTCGCAACAACTTATAATACCTAACTTTCATAATTTATATGGAAAAAAACCTTTGTGTTATAGCGGATAACGGGTTTCCTATGTAAGAGAAAACCGCCGCATGGTCAACAGCGCCCCATCCCGCGCCCTAGTTGTGTTGCTGGCTTTTTAGGACACTTAAGCGCCATTATTAAGGGCCACCGATATTCTCACTCATTCAGCGAATCACAGTAGAAGCACTGTTTCAAGTACAACTACCATTACACGCTGAGTATTCTGTGAGCGCATGGTATCACTTCGGACAAGCCGGCCCAATTATTGCGTTCGCATATGCTTCAGCATGGCTCTCCCACGGGTGGACTATTCATGTGGATTATTTTTTAATGGTCTGCTATGCACCTTCTAACCTAATAAAATCGGCTTCTTCGACCTCTGAGAGCGAGCGCAACGCTCTAATTGTTACAGCATGATCGTGCAATGATAACTCGCGGAAATCATCGCCAAGCTGCAGCTGGCCTATCTGATGTTTCGTAAGGCCACGCAAGGACGACGGAGCACTTGTGCTATCGCGGGGCCATCTTGGCCGTACAACTGCCATTTTATCCGAAAAGTAATGGCAAAGTTGTTTTTTTAATTTCATAGTAGACAACGGAGCAGATGGATCTCTTAGTTGGTGAAAGAGATCACCGCAGCTCATGGATGATGGCTTTTAAACCGCTTAAGAAAATAGCTCAAATACTCTTTCACGCTGTTGTTTTGTTAGGTATCACTTCGAACGAGCCGACTCAATTAGTGCGTCAGCGTTTCTCCCCCACGGATAAGACTACTAAGACACTCGCCCGGCCACTTTGAAGTAGTTCCAGTAAATATCAATAAATAAGTATTTATAATTTATTCGGTCCGGGGATCGAAACCGATACCTCTCACTTTGTGCTAGGCTTTTACCCACTCAGATATGAGGCTCTCATAATGATTATTAGAAAAAAAATATAAAATTTCAGCCATCATTGAACATTTCATATGACTAAAAATGATTATGACTAAACATTGCCTAACCAAAGGCCCTAAGCGGCTGAATTCAACAAAGAATATTCCAAACTCTATCTTATTGTCTAACAAAGCAAGCTGACCTCATACCTTAAGCAGATCGTCCAAGGCGAAGCGAGATTTGCAGGCAGGTCTCGCTCGCTATACACATCTGAAATCGCCGACAGCCTTAACGAATCAGCCTACAACACACCAGTTGATGAGCGTGTCCGAGTTAGACTGTGACAAACGCGAGGCCATTACCGAAGCAGCACCATTGTTATGCCATGAACAGTCTACTAAGTCTGTCGAAGTATTTCGCAATAATTGTTTGTTAATCTTATAAATATTTAAGCCAACTTCTTCCTCTAGATTGCAATCGGCAAAGCGGCTTGAATCGTAGACGACCAGAGTCTTTCCCATGTGCTTGACTCTGATGCTGCGTTCTTTGATCCACGAAAAGTCCACGTTTCGAAAGAGGTATTTTCAAACCAACACGACTTGGGGACCTTCAGAAGAAGAGCGTACCTATCTCTTAAAGGCCGGTAACGCACCCGCTGCCCTGCGATGTCCATGGGCGAAGGCCCGCTTATTCTTAGTGAGCCTCCTGCTCGTTTACCACCGTTTCCATAAAAAAATCTAAGGAACTGTTTGGTTAGGTACCCACAGTTGATTTTCATCAACGAACATCGAGGCAGAACACAGTTTCGTTCTATTCACCTCGATGTCTGACGTTTCCTTTCCACACTGAAAGTTTTTAAAGCTTTTTTATGCTGCGCACCGCCACTCTGTGGAATTAGGCTGGTAGAGGTGGTTCCAAACCAATACCACATGAAACGCAGTTGAAATTATCTCCAAGTACCTTCTCTATCACTCAAACCAATGGGTTTCCCACACACAAATGTGTTTTTGATACCTCAAAACTGATTGGATTCTAATGTTTCTCACTATCTATTACTAGGTACAAAAAATACCATTATACTTAAGAAATTACTCTTTCACACAAGTTAAACTGAATTTAACCTTAAAGACTGATAACGGGACATGGGATGCCTGTGCACGTTTGGATTGTGTTGCCGGCTTTTTACGCCGTTTAAGCTAGCTAAACTCTCTCAGCAAAATCTAGGACACGTCCAATTTCACGCTTTAGTTCCAGCCCATTAGTGTTCAGTGTGGCTCTCCCACGGGTAAAATAGTTTTATGACTATGTCAAGCTTTTTCAAAGACTGGTTACGCACCCGCGGCTTAACAAGGCTTGGCGTCTTAAGTATGCCTCCTGCTAGGTTTCCTCCCAGTATTCATAAATACAATTCAGACCGGGAATTCAACCCGCTAACCGTAACGGTAGCAAGATCTCTCGGTTGCGAGACCCCTTTACCTTTTTTTAACCCATAACCCCTCATCCGTTTCGCACCCGTGGGAGAGCCATGCTAATCTTTGCTGACGCAATTAAGCCGGCTCGTCCGAAGTAATACCACGGGCTCACTAAACACACTTCGCTGAGAGAGGATATCAAAACCCCTTTAAAAAATGCCGCTCAAGGCGTAAAAAGTATCACAGCAAGCGCTGACTGTTGCGCGGTTGTCCATTATAGGCGGCGGTGTTTTCTTACCATATAGGAGAGCCACCTGCTCCGTTGTCCGCTTTACAAAAAAGTCAGATTTAGTTAAAATGAACATGTAACGGAAACCAATCAGATGCGTCGAGGCTAGCAGCCGACTGTGTAATATGTACGTGGCAGAC
The DNA here is from genome assembly GCA_018230265.1 of Delias oraia. Lineage (NCBI taxonomy): Eukaryota > Metazoa > Arthropoda > Insecta > Lepidoptera > Pieridae > Delias > Delias oraia. The sequence continues at coordinate 67,698 of DWCF01000065.1, read as the reverse complement.
ATCACTTATTACTTCCTATTTGTCCATACTTAACGATAGCCTACCCATGGGAAATGGGCTTCGCAATATTGCCACTGCAATTCTCACATTACGTATCTTTATCGACAGAATAGGATAAGCGAGTCTCCTTGATGGTAAGAGATTGCTAGATTACACTTTTTAATGTCCATCAAATGTCCAAAAATGTTGTTCATGATAACTTACCAGAGAAGGCCTGATCCGCTACACTAAAACACTTCATCATCATCATCATCAGCCCATCTAAATCCACTGCTGGACATAGGCCTAAAACATATAGCTAAAACACTAAACTAAAAACTAACTAAAAACACTAAAACACTTAATTCTTAAAAATCCATAAATGTTGCATATATAACCTCGAAAATACAGTTCCTACAAAATATGATATATTAGTTAGCGATGGCGCCAAAACTCTTGTCTATTAGAAGACTCTTTAATACCATAGACACAAATACAGTATATATACGTAAGTATTAGAATTTAATTTATTCTATTTATAAGTATACATATTATATTTTTTATTATATAGTTTAAATATTATGTATAATTAATAGCCTGTTATCTCTTAATATATGTACATACTCTGATCGCCAGTTCTGAGCACACAAGACACATTGGGTTCATAGGACCGGTCGGATAAGTTGTTACGTCAGGTATTGGGATAGTATTCCACCTTATGTAATACTAAATACAGATACTCATTTCAATCTAGTTAGATGTACATATTATCTTAAATCGCTTCCCTCAAGAGAAATAATTGTACTCTTATTTCTATTCATTCAATTAGGGAGATAAATCCAGTTTATAATTGACTTATTTGTGAAAAGTTGTTTTTTGACAAAATTTCACAGTTAATGTCAACGTCAGTAAAGTAAGTAAATCATGTAAAGGCGATGCAATACTTTTTTACAATTGGATCCCAGCAATCGTTCAAAATCCTTCTGTAAATAAACTTAAAAAAACTGTTAAGGGACATTTCTTTGATAAAGATTACTATAGTGTTAATGATTTTGTAAATGATGTCATGTCTTGAGAATAGGGCGTTGAATGTTCATACCAGACATTCTCATAAATATTGTTTTGTTATATTTTTTAAATATTAAGTATCTCACGGGAAAAAAATTACAGCCACTGACTTTGTTTCGCCTGTTCTTCTCCGTGGGCTTGGCTTGGACCCGACTCATTGCCAGACTCATTTTGACGTTCCACGAGCTGCATTTTTTTATTTAGTTTAGTTGAATATTTTTATTCTTTTCATTTGAACCTACGTTAAATAGAAGAAGTAACCCTTGCGTAGGTTTTGCTTTTTTCATGGGCCTGAGTGATTTACAGTTACATGTGGTTTTTCTTATAAAAATATGCTTTATTTAAATTTATGCGTTCATAGAATGCCTTCTTGTTTTTCAATGTTTCAATTGTTTGTTTTAATATTTTGTGCCGTTAATCCAAACTTGTATTCCGACCGCTACCGCTTTTTTAACATACCTTTAATTTATGATAATTATTTTTTTAATGAATAAAGAATTTACATTAAATGTCAGTCTATTTATTAAATATTAATTCAATCAGGCAAAAACCGAAACAAACGGTCGAAAAGAGCTTGTTTGCCTCCCAGTTTTTATAATAAAATATTTTAAAAGACTTGATACGAATGAATCCCAATATTTATAAAATATCTCTACATACTTCGATATGAAAATAATATAATTCTCCATTCGTTCCATACATATCGTTATCAAAAAATTACAGACTTTCGTACGGCATCCGTAACGGAATATTATAGATTAAATATACGGAAGATATAATCATAATTCAATCCTTAAGTGAAGTGGGTTAAGTAAGGTAATTTTCTAAAAACGGAAGTTCACTTATATTGGATTCATACAACATAAGTACGTATACTGTTATCTTTGAGTAATCGCGAATAATTCTAATAATTTTTTTTTGATATAGCGGACAACGGAGCAGGTGGGCCTTCTATATGGTAAGAGAAGAACAATCACACCACACTCTGCGCGTTGGTTGTGTTTCCGGTATTTACGCCGCTTAGGCGGTGCTTGTAAGAGCCTTCGATATCCTCACTCACTCTGTGAAACATAGCACCGTTTCACGCAGAGTATTCTGTGAACCCGTGGTATCACTTCGGACGAGCCGGCTGAATTAGTGTGTCAGCATAGGTATGCTTCAGCATGGCTCTTATCCGGGTGCGCTAGTGCAGAAGAAACGGCATCAAACCGCGCCATTTTCTCCGAAGACGCACCTTTTATTGTGGACTTGTAGAATTGAGCTTACATTGTCATGTATAAATATTATGTACGGAGATTCTACGCTGATTCTTCGGAGTGTACTAAAAAAAACTCCGTAGAATCAGCTGCCTGCAGAGGTGTGTCCAAAGCAATACGATGCGGCTTCGAGAAAAAAGCGGAGTTGCCTCTCCATTGCCATAAAAAAAGGAAACGTGTAGATATTATTTCCTTGAAATAAGTTAGTTATTGTATATTTGATGTATCCTGTTTTTAAGTATTTACATTATTCTTTCTAAAACTGGACGTAGGTTTTGCTTTAAAGTTCTTCAATTGTTTCCGAAAGCCACAATTCCAGTTTATAATCAGATAAGACTATGCAATGTATGTATACTATACCAGTATGCAAGTCAAAGCGAGTCCGAAAATTCTCCTGTTCAAGGAAATGCCCCTTATCTGAATACTTAACTAGTTTCGAACTTCCACTTCAGATATTTACTGCTTCTATTAACGTAAGACAAAGAGTAGCTCTTTATGAAAGTACTAAAAGCTAAAGTTATACTGTTAGAACTCTTTTATGGTTTAGCGGACAACGGAGCAGGTGGATCTCTTAACACCGCGACCCATGGTTAACCGCGCCACAATCCACGTATTGGTCGTGTTGCCGGCTTTTTAGGCTGGTTAAGCAGCATTTTTATGGCCCTGGCTATCCTTACTCACTCTGCGAAACAAAGTGGAGGTACCGTTTCAAGTACAACTGCCATTTCACAATGAGTATTGTGTGAGCTCGTGGCATCACTTCGCACTAGCCAGCTCAATTAGTGCGTTAGCATTTGCTTCAGCATGCCTCTCCCACGGGTGCGACAGTATTAAGACACTCGCCCGGCCACAGCCAAACCCTTCCAGAGACCGAAAAATTATAAATCTGCGAATAACGTAGAAGATAGCCGCAATAAGATTGAAACTTGTCTAGTGGTAGTTGTAAGTCGAGTTGATTAGATCGTGAGCACCTTCAGGGCATGACCCTTCGAGCCACGAACCGGCCCTTACGAGGCCTCGGGGGTTCTGCTAAAGTCATTTCAGTCAATTTTAACCTGCAAATTGTGACTTAATTAATTTAATTAATCTTTTCAAACAACCTTCTCCTTGTTTTCCATGGGAAATTTAGTGTAATGTTTTGTATTTTGTTATATGTGTTTGTGTGTGTGAATGGAGGGCTCTCAGCCACTTCTGGTGGGACAGCTACCCCTTTTTAAACTTAACGTTATAATTTTTATTCTTGTTTTATTTATGAATACTCAGCATGAGACGGTACTTTTACTGTGTTTCGCAGAGTGAGTGAGGATATCGGAGGCCCTTAAAAATGCCACTTAAGCGGCGTAAAAACCGGCAACACAATTAATGCACGGACTGTGACGCGGTTGTTCATGGTGGGCGGTGTTCTCTTTTAGATTTGATTAATGATTACCATTCTCAAACTTTTTTAGATTTGTTTGTCATATCCAACAACTAAGTTCATATTTATTTTTTATCTGAACTTACCTTATCAAAGTATAGTCTATGGATTAATGGGTCTCATTGCTAACATGTAATAGAGCCTTATTCAGTCCATAGCGTTCGTCATCTATTCACATCGCACACAATGGAGGACGATTCATAAACGTCGATCTTATGAATAATGTTTTGTTTTCTCAGAATACAGAAAGCAGCGCAGACTTCACTCCAGCTGTGACCGCGACGTGTAAGAGCGGTGTAATGTCGATACGCATCAACTTCAGCCAGCCCTTCAATGGAGTAACACACGCGAGGGAATACAGGTCTGGATAACTCCATATGCAGCTGCTGACTCCGATTAAATATTTTGCCAAATCGATTATTATCTAACTAATAACTATTCAAAAATAGAGGTTTATTATGAAATGTATTTTATTAATTGTAACATAAAATTCGCATTCAAATTTTCATAAAAATCTTTTAATTTAAATGAATTATATCGATAAGATTGATTCTATCTGTTTATCTGTATTCAAAAAGAAAATCTTAACCCCAAAATCAGATATAGAGAATTAATATTTATGGCGTAAAAAGCCGGCAATACAACTAAAGCACGGACTGTGACGTCTGTCTCTTGCCACATAGAAGACCCCCCTCCTCCGTTGCCCACTACTATAAAAGATATAAGCAATAATATTAATTTGTTTAAAAAGAACTTTATTTTAACACGAATTTCAAAGGAAATCTGCTAATTTTACTACTATTACTACATACCAATTTATATATATTTATTTTATTTCCTTATTAAATATATATTATATTTATTAGTTCGGTGTGATACGAAAGACTTACTTAAAACCAGCATGAAATTGTACTTGTACTGTTACGTTGAGCGAGCATAAAAAAATAATGTAAACACAATGTTTTCCAGGAAGCCATCCTGCATGGCCATGGGCGACGGTAGCGAATCACTCGCCTTTGATATCAATCTCAACGCGGTCAAAGGCTCGCCGGATTATTGTGGAGTATTCTGGAACAATGTAAGAAACTTTAATTCCTGCATACTTTTCCTACTAACTTCGTTGATTGAATCCTTTCTTAGTATTCTTTTTGCAACAATAAATACATTAAGATGTTGGTTCACTCAGCATCTTCTATCGCATCTGTTACGGACTGTTTGTATTACTCCAGCTGAATATCATCATCGAACATCGAGACAGTAAGGTTTCCATCACCTCGATGTTTTTTTGCACAACAATTCATCAAAAAAGTGCGTGCCTATCCCTAAGAGGCCGCCAACTCCTGTAGTTGAAGCTTTTCAGCTTGGAACATTGTCGCACGTTGTCTCTCTCTCACTCACGTGTATTTGTCGTTGCAAAAGCGAGATAGAACTCTGAGCATCTGATTTTAGCAAAGTTTATATTACAAATCGTTAGTTATTGAAAATTGAATTGCAAAATTGGCATGTTCAGTGTACGTGATCAATAAAAAAAGATAAACAAATGCGTCACTTGAAGGACCTTGAAGTACACCTTATTTATTTAACAACTCACGCCTTATTCAGCGATACCTTTTGAATATTATTAAAATAAATAATTATGCTCAGATATATATGTTTTTAAAAGGACCAGAAAGCTCGCTTAGGAAAATTAAGGATAAGTACTCTACCATCGATGGACACAAATTTTTCCTACGATTTCTGGTTGTTGGCTAGAGCGGTCTTTACACCATAACATGGACAAAGGGCGAGTTCACTGACTCATTTAGATATTAGTTCTTTACCATCTGTAACGCCCAACACAGGTAGTCTAACATTATTATTACATTACTCAATGACCTATGTCTGCTTCTGTCTGTGAAGGAAAAAAAAACAATAATATAAAAAAGAATATTGATGAAATATTTAATTAATCTTAAGTCCGTATGCATACTTCACTGCGACTTTAACTAATTCACTGCGGCTTTTTGACCTACAGATATATCAAATAGATGTTAGATCTGAATTATTATTCAAATTTAAATATTTATATTAGCTGGCCTTTTTCACTTTTTGGAATCTGGACCACGTCCTGCGACGAGGCACCATTATATAAGTAAGTTGTATTTGGGACTGGTACGGTTTCAGCGGACAGACGAGCGCTCGTTGCCGCTGGCAGTGCGCGTCCACAGGACACTGGAGTTGGCTGACGACAAGTTCTACGTGATCACGTGCGGGAAGGCCGGCTTTAGAAATGCGAGGTCAGTAAGCTTGCTTCTTTATTCCGATTCAATTACTAAGAGTGCCACTTTTCTAATAGATGATGATTCAATAAAATGCTTCTTCATACAGACACTCACTCAATATAAAAATTCTCATTAAATGTTCCGTATTTTGATTAATTTAATGTATGTATTCAAAGAATGCCTTCTCCTTGTTTTTCATTGTAATGTTTTGTATTGGTGGTCCAACGTTTTTCTTTTATTTAATTTGTTTTTATCAGCAATTTGTTAGCCACAGTACAGCCGAGCGCTACTCCTTTTTAAATCTTAACATTTTTTATGTATCCTGTTGTTTTGTGATAGAGAATAGTTCCCAATTATAATTCCAGAAACGAAACGTCGCTGGTATCTCTACGCCTGCTGAACTCGGAGAACCGGCGAGTGCTGAACGCGGCCTACGGCATGCCCTACACGCTCCGCGCTGAGATGAGCAAGCCCGATGGTGGGTCGCCAATGAATTAGAATCAATGCTGATCTTCCAAAGAAATACTTACTTTATTTGCATTTTAACTGTGAATTTCTTAGGCGAGCTGTCTTACCCGTGATAAAACGGGTACCAGATGGGATTTCCAAATCAATATTACCTGAAAACTTTCATAAAGAGAGCCGTTATCCCTGTTAAGCCTGTAAAGCACCCGCGGCCCAGCAGCGTCTAAGGTGTCCTTGGGCGCAGATCTGCTTATCCTCATTTTCTTCCCTATTTTCTTTAAATAGACCAAAAACATGGATTGCGGCGCGATGGTCCATAGCACAGGCTGTTACCATCAAGATACCTGCTGTTATCCTCTATTTAATTAAAAATGTGTTAATTGATGTTTCAGGAACACATGGCATCAGAATGAGGAATTGTTTCGTCTTCAATATGCGGAACATCACGGTGGATCTTCTGGACAGGAGAGGGTAAGTCAACAACTATTACATAGTTGCTAACCAAATATAAAAGACATGAAAAGTATTGAATATACTCAACAAGAAGCCAAACTTAAGGTGAATGTGAACTTGTTTTAAACGATACATAAAATAAAAGTTTGTTTTAATTATTTATCTTTGGATATCGATGGAGTTTTATTGGAACATTTTTAATATGTAATTCAGTTGAAGATAATGTTGATATTGACTTCAGGTGTCCCGTGAAGCAGCAGACCTTAGTGGTGAAGGCGGAAGCGACCACGGCCGAAATTGGTATACCCGAGATGTTCCGTTTCCCCGATTCCTCTCAAATCAATTTTCAGTGTGATGTTGGGATTTGTAAAGGTAAGCTTCGTTTTGATTATGAAAAAATGTTGTAACTCTCATTCTTACGTATGTTGACTTCTTTAACTAAAAACAGGTGGTAAGCGAGTAGGAGGCGCGGATAGTTAAGTGGTGCACTGCTTGTAGACACCCTTAGCCTCACAAAGGCCAGAAAATATGTATCAAAAACAAATTTCAAATTAGTCCGCTCTTACCAATAAAGAAAAAAGGGAAAGCAACAAATTAATTCAGAGGAATTTGGCAATAAATTTTGTAAAGAAATTAGTATGTCCTCTTGTTTTTGTGGATTCGTGTATCTCAATTACAACTTCGCCAATGTCAGTATAATGATGTTTACATGAATAACGAAAAGGGATTGATCAAGAATAAGAACAAAGTTCAAACAGAGATACAGTTATAACTTATAACCTCGAACTAACATTTCAATCAAAGACAAACATACAGAGAGAACACATTTCACATTATAAGTATGAACAAGAAACATAACTTAGTACATAAGTAAAATTATTTATAAATAAATTTTTTTTAGAAAATGTATATACATATTTAAATTATTTCAAACTAGTATTTATTAATTTGAATTTTGCTGCGCTCAGCGTTGTCACTGTCAAGCAAAATGTCACATTGTTTTGATTGCTGTCATCTTAGAATAAGTAATATATACAGTAAAGAAATAGTAAAATGATTGAAAAAAGAATTTATAGAATTAACATTAATATCGTTTCTTTGTTTACAAAGCAAGCAATAAGTTTATTCATTTATAATTAATTAGTAGTGCTGCCTCTTTACAGGCACCTGTGCGACGATCGACTGCGCCCATGACGGCCCCGAGCCGAACGACGAAGAAGGGTCAGTCACCACGTCAACTGGCGTTTTTGTTCTCGACCCCAACGACAGTGCTGGTTACTCATTTTCCTTAAAATTAATAAGCATCTTATTTATATACATATATATACCTATAAAGTTTTAGAAAATATGCAGGAATTACTAATACTAAAGTAACAGGCTATGCCCCGCCACAAGTGGGGTGCCGGTGCATAGAACTCCTTATACAAACAAAATGTTAAAAAATGGCACGCATTATTCAAGTTATTTTCATACCATTATGCCTTATGGTGTGGCGAAGTGCTGCCGATATTAACACTGTATTTGTGCTGCAGAAGAGAGCTATCCGCGCTGGTTATGAGCTGGCTCCTTTTACTACACGTCGAGATACATTTAAAGAAATAGCTGTCTTGACTGTAGCATCTCATTAGAATGTAATTTTTGTGCGAAAAAATATCAACAGCTGTCAAGAAAAACGACATTCACCATCAGAACATAGGAAATAAGACTGGTTTTACCAATGATCGGACTCAGTAAAATGAGTAATTCTTTTGGAGGTAACGCAATGTGCAATACGCTTTTACAATATATAGATCCCAGAAAACGTTCAAAATCTTCCTATAAATAAATTTAAAAAAACTATTAAGGGACTTTTGTGTGATAAGGTTATTTTGTTAATAATTTTGTAAATGATGTCTTGGGAATAATTAATAATATTTGTGTTCATACCAGGCATTCTCAGAGCTGTTTTCTTATATTTTAAGTATTTCATGGAATAAATTACACCCATTGAGTTTGTTTCGCCGGTTCTTCTCAGTGCTGTAGCACCGATTTTGACGTTCGACGAGCTGCCTTTTTTGTATAAAAATATTTCATTTCATGACTTACTTAAAATAGAAGAAAATATAACAAAAGATTATCTCTGAGTATGGCTGGCATGAACACCTTATTCCCAAGCTGTGAAATCATTTACAAATATGCTTCATCACACAAACGTCCTGCAACAGTTTTCTTTTATTTCGCCGTTTCAAGTACAACTACTATTTCACGGTGACCGAAAGTCCTTGTTTGTTGCCGGTTCTCTTCGCGAAAATGTACTTTCCGAAGCCGGTGGTAGGTGGTAAGGTGACGGTAAATTTTCTTTCATTTCGATGATTAAAAGTGCTTGCAATCAGTATACATAAATAAGGATTATTCTACTTTTGCTACAGTGGCTGCCCTGGCGTGCATCGACGAGGGCGTACATCCACTCTGGCTCCTCTACCTGGCCATCGCTCTGGGCGTCATGTTCCTGGTGATGCTGCTCATCAACTGCTTCCTCTGCACGGCCATGACTTGCTCATGTGCTAGGACTGACGTAAGAGACAAAATTTTCCTACCTATATATCATCTACGTAGTTCAGATTGAGTTTGTGCATCGTTTCTTAAGCTGTGGTCCATGGACCTCTAAGGGTCCACGTGCATATTTAAGGTGTCCATTTTTATTCCTATGTTTATTTATTTAAGAGAAAAAAGTAATGCTGAGTCAGTGAAATGTTCGTTGATAAATTTGTTGTTTTATTGTCACTAACATGTTCGAACATCTCTAGTAATATAAGATTTGTCTTATCCTAATGATACTAATTGCAATAGTGAATAATTGACAGCGTATGACATCACTAACAGTTGTGCTAACGTCATCAATGCACAAGTTTAAGCATTCTGTTCAAGGCTGTAGCTTTAAATCTATTCAATTCTAGACTTTAATGTAAACTAAAGCTTCGGTTTTTTGAAGATTATTTTATTCAAAATCGATTTCGTTCTTGTGATATGTTTATATGCAACGAACATAATTTTTCAATTCCAAGCGATTTGTGATATCAGCGCGTTGATTCCATAAATAAGTGCTTCTTATTAAAGTATATTGACATTTTTCTAAATTATTATTAAAAATTGCCAAATACACATATACTTACCTCGTCTTTATAGATTCAAAAAATAAATATTTTTTACGCTGGTTTTCTGTGAGCCCATGGCCCATCCAACAAAAAGTGTGTGCCGTTACGGCTCCCCCGTAGGTGATAGTGTTGCCGCACGGCCTCTGTCAAACCTTTCCATATAATTATAATAAATTTATAGTACATCTACTAAGTTATAGTTTCCATACAGTTCAGGCATCGAACTCGGTACCTATGGAATCACGGTAGCCGTTGATAAGAAACATTATGTGTAGATTTTTAAACCTTTTTGGACTAACATCATAAATCCATAAAACATAGAGTTCAGAGCTAGCTGCCGCCTCGTCTATGCACGCCCTAAAATTCAATTCACACGCAGGTCATAGAAAAGGACCCGTCAGTAGTTGAAGACTACGACCCTTATCGAAGCTGGCACGGAAGCCAATACGGCAGCCGCTACCCATCTTCCACCATACACTCGACGAGGTAACCTCATTCCACTACCTTCATAGATCTTTATCTGTAGCACCATTTTGCTAATCCGAGTCGCTAACTATACACTGTGGTTTTATAATACTTATGGAACTTCAATATATACACTGCTTTATGTTATGTTTATGTGTCTATACTATAAAGACACAGTGTATATATATTATTACTACAACGCTGGATACTAAGATTTGTCATTTCTCATAGATATATTCAAAATTAATCTGTTTGATTAAGTAGTAGCTTTGTAGTAAAAAAAAATTATTTATTTAAAATTTACCGACACATTAAACAAATGAACAAAGGATTCGTATACACAAAAACTATAAAGGTAAGTTTTAAAAAGTACGCGCTCTGTATGCTCCACCACAAGCGCTGAGCGACTTAAGAAATATCCTTCAACCATTTTTTTAAATGACCCCCTTAAATGTCAACCACAAAAACTTTATCTTTTTATAGATTAGATTGTATTTGTGTATGTATTTATGTAATTATGAATAATGCTTCTTCCAGATCGGTATCTGATAACAGCGACCACTACGCGATAGTGCAGTCCCGACCTGGCAGCCGACACTCGGGCATGCATCGGAGTCGACACTGACACCATTCCTCTATCAATCTGGATGGATTCTGAATCTAGTCTAGCATGTTGGAGGGCAACTTTACAAGTGGCAACGTTCCATACAACTTAGAACAGCTGAGGCGTCGGAGACAGTCACGCTTAGCCATAACCCCTAATGCTTTTTTATTTAGATGACGTTCAGTCGCGCTTTTTCGAGGTATGTCATAATTGTGACAGTTTAGTTCACACAGACGTGTAGTTTCTAAATAACAACTATAACTTCATTTGAGTCTTTTCAGTCCATCTTTGGACAAGCAACCGAATAAGGCTGGTGTTGTCTAAAGAAATTTTTCTTAGACTCGTAATCGTCACGAGATCAACCTCATTTCTATACAAATTTATTCAGCGTTATGCTTGATGTAAAGTAGGAGTGCAAGCGGCTTTTATTTGTGTGAGTAACCAATCTGTATATGCGTCAATGTAGATGTGACAGTGACCAAGCGTCCGGTGATAAACAAAAATTCAAGTTAATGATTTCATTCATTTTTATGTTTAAACAATAAAATATCATTTTCGTCATAGGTAAATATCTACACTTGAAATACGTCATTTTTACATATATAAATTATACCGCTCGTTGGGAATGCTAGCGAATAACTCTTTTTGGTAGAATAAAGATGCTCTCATACCTTAACTCTATACAAAATAAATATATCTCTCAGTTATGTTAGTTAAACTAATAATGAATTATATCAATGAAACATTGGGATTTGACATGTTGACCGTACTTCGTGAACAAAAGCAACGTAAAAATCTGAGCGCTCCGTCGGGTAGCACTAGGGAAAGTTTAAACAGGAAAGTTTATCATAATAAGTAAAGGCGGCGCACTCGTGCTTTGCTACAACCATTATGGCTGTCACGCATCACGTTGTTGATGTCTAAAGACTCGAGTCTAAATAGGATTTTAGATTTGCTGCCATTACCGATTGCTTTAAAATTGCCTTAAAATAATAAAAAAAGAAAATAACGAACACCGCATTATTATACGTACTATGAACACAGATCATGATTATAATTTGCTTCTATAACATTGTAATAATATATTTTTAAGTTTACGCATCTGCAAGAATTGACCGGCTATTGAACAAATATATTTTTGTAAATAACTAAGGGTTTATAATGTAGACAATGTGGTCTGACATCTCAGCTATTAATTGGATACGCCAATTGTCACAAATGACGTCATTTAAGTTGTTTGACATTGACGTTTTGTGACAATTGTTGTGCCATCATAACAGCAACTCATGAATATTCTGTCCAATGATTTCTATACCCTTCATAGTGTTCTTAATTAACAACGAAATGTAATTTTAAGTTTTACATAATTAGTTGTAAATTTATATTGAAAGTAATCTCTTTGTGATAATTGATATACCTTGCCGAAATTTTTCGTCTTGAAACTCTCTTTCAGACCTTTTTTAAAGCGTTCTGTCTCATTTTAACAATAACAGTGACAGAATTCTTGAGTTTTTTCAAGTAAATAAAAATTTATAAGTAATATTTAATATGAAACTAAAACATACATGCTTAAGTAAACGATTGTGAAGTTATCTTATGTAAAATGTGTAATTATAGCAGTATTACTTACATCATGTAAATATTCTAAACTCTCAGTAGAGTGATAATTGTTAGCAAACCTAAGCGATTTATTGAAATCGACAATAGTATGGAAATACATACTTAAATACAGCATTTGTGATCTGTCAAAAATATTTTTTCCTAGGTTTAGCATAGAAAAAATATTTTTAGATTTCAAAAAGTTATTTATAAAATAAAGATATTTTTGAAAATGGTTTAGAGTTTGAACACAGAACTGCGATACGATTTGAATTCTCACCGCAGAAAATTACGGAACGAATTGCTGCTATCTGGTGCGTCAAGGTGACCATTGCTTCGACGACCGTCAACCGAATGGAAACCGTCAATGAATGTCGTGACATGGATCTCAAATAGCATTGTGCACTTTTGTTATTGCTTTGGATATAGTCAAAAGAATAGAAAGGAAAGTGCTTTCACCCATGGTGGCCTGCTGACGCACTAATTGTGCCAGCTCCTCCGAAGTGATACCATGGACTCACAGAATACTCAGCGTAAACGGTACTTGTACTGTTTTTCGTAGAGTGAGTGAGGATATTGGAGACCCTTAAAAGTGCCGCTTAAAATCCGGCAACACAACCAATGCGTGGACTGTGGCGCGGCTGTCCATGGGCGGCGGTGTTCTCTTACCATATAGGAGACCCGTTGTCCGCTTTAGAATAAAAAGGAAAAAAAATAAGGGAAGATAGTTGTCGACGTGAATCAATTCGCAAGTTCTAGGACCCGACGTGCGAGCTCGTAAGCTTTGTGTTCAAGCCCTCACAAACAGGTTGCGATTCTTTTAATGAACGAATGTGATGACTTTTTGTCAGATTTTAATGAAAATATTTCGTTCATTAAGTTTTTAGTGCAATGCGCGAATGTATTATAGAAAATGTCAGAAGAAAGAGCTTTCCTGTCCATTCAGTCAAGCATATTGACAATGTAAGGTGTTTTAGGAATATGTGTAGAAATCTACTTTTATTTGTAATTAACGTCTTAATTATTTCTTATCCTTTTACTTATAGTTTTCTTGAATGCGTGCTCAGTAACGAATCCGTCCAAATGGTGTTTGTGAAATAGGCAAAGATTAACGATATTTAAAGATATTATAATTTTAACAGTATATTTATCTTTAATTTCTCTTTCAACTATATAAAAACACTTTATTTTAATAATAATTTTTTGGAAAATTTATGGTATAATTGACATAGCAAAATGTCGTAAAAATAAAACAATTATGCACATTACATTTTATTTAAACGTTTATATATTACTAATTACTTGTATAGAACATATTTTAAAGAATAGATTGGGGAAAACTTATCTACTGTACAAGATATCGAATTCAATAGAAATAAATGGAATTACAGAGATATTTCAGACCAGCAATAGTTTCAGGCACAGATAAAAGATATATTCCTAGGAAATGCGTCTAGCCATTTTAACGCCGAAATGTTTAGTTTACCTAGCCGACTCTGGCAGTCAATAAAGACGAGCAGTTTGTAATGACAGCCAACTTCCGTCTCCATTGTGTTATAAACAGTCCCTTAGTAACTGTATTAAAATTGTTTGTAAATAAAATTATAAGTGAAATTTCCCAAATATATAAAATGACTTCGTGACCAACTAAAAGGACTGTATTTTTACTTAAAAGGCCGACAACGCACTCGCGGTCCAGCAGAGGTGGGTGACGATCATGGGCGTAGGACCGCTTATGCTAGGAGAGCCTACTGCTGGCCTGCCTCCGTTTTCATAAAAATAAAAGAACCACATATTCGAAAGTAGTTTTTAAAATTTTCTAATTTCGTTTTTATTTTGACATATTACATAAAGAAACGTCACAAAGATGCCACGACAGTTGTGACGTCACCAATCACATTAAAAATTATTACACACGTCACAGTTGAAAAATATTTATAATTTATTGCACCGTGATGCACCATTGTTGCAAAGTAACAACTTCACGTACTTCTATCAAGTAGCCCAAGTTTGAAGTAAACTATTCATGTTATTGTAAACTTGAATACGAATTCCAATAAAACAAAATAGATTTGACACATGGAATTCTGAACGACATCAACCTTACTGTTTAAATTTCAAGAGAAGGTAAGAGAAGGTCTTTTACTGATTTATAAAACGATAACACTGAATTAATTGCAACTTTCCCATTCTTGGGATTTGAAATTGATCTAGAAACTCTAATATATACATGTAGTCGTTTTTATAGCTTAATGCTGACTTTTTTACGTTCAGTGCTTGGGTGCGTCTATATCGAGCAGCGTATTGGTGACCTGCTCGTAGAGAGAGCGCTTGTAGATCCGCGGTTGTCCGTCTCGAAGTCCGTACGGGTATAGACCGAAGGTAGTGTAGTCATCGAACCAGCTCGTTGTCGGCTGAAATGTATATCTTTTAATATATTAACAATATTGTATACACTCATTACCTTTACGGCACTTGTAGTGTATTTTGCAGAGAGAGTAAGCGGCGTAAAAAGCAATTCGTAGACTGTGGCGCAATTGTTCATGGGCGGCGATGTTCTCTTACCATATAGAACAAAAAACTCGCTTCATTATAATTTCCATCCATCCAAATCCATTATGTATCTTCTCTTGTTGGTATTGTGTGCTAGATTTAACTGATCATTGATAATGTTGGGTGAATGTTTTTGTGTTTTTTTGTGCGCCACAATGTATATATAAATATATTTAGACCGACTCAGGGAGAGGGGTGTATTAATTTTCTGTTGCCACTTCCACGAGGCGCCAATGATCCTGCTGACGTGCGTTATGACGTCACGACTTGACTAACTCGATGAGCTTTTACGATAAGCCACCCACGCCTTCTAAAGAGCACATCTACTGAATTTACGCATTCCAATTTATACGTGATACTTTTCGCTGCAAAGCCTTTTAATGAAGAGGTCGTTCTCTGGACGAAGTGGCACAAATTCGTTCGTATTATAACCGAATGTCAAAAGTACCTACAGACGCAGTATTATTTGTGTTTATCAATTATAAAATGATTTTAGGGAATTCTGCGGTCTGCTGAGTTTAGTGTCATACTTAATATGACTGAATTCATCACTAATCCTTGGAATAAATCCTTTATAGCGTATAAAATATAAGATATGGTAGGGATCTAGCAGATGTTTTCTGATGGTAAGACATCACGACGGCGCGGCCCGTGGCTGTACAACCTGGCGCAATCCGCTCTTTGGTTGTGTTACCGGCATTTTACACAGCTTAAGCAGTATACTTTGTGCGCCTTCGGTACCCTCACAAGCGGTCCTGCACCCGTGGACAATCCCAGCCCCTATTGAGCCGTGGGTGCGTTGTTGGCATTTTGTGAAGACTATACGAGTTTAAGCTGCGTAAAAAGCCGGCAATACAATCCAACTCTCGGCGGCGAGACAGGAGACCCGCCCAGCCCGCTGTCCGCTATATTATTGCAACGTCACTCATGTGATTCGGTTGCCCTTTATAGATCAAGGCCACCCGTGCGAAAGTTGTACAGGAAATATAGTACATTCAAAAAACACGGAACACGACATAACTTGTATAACACATAAAAACATATTTACGAGATAAAAGCACACGTAATGAATATTGCCGCTTGATCATTACACGTCGAACACGATTCTACATGCCGCCCATACGTGCTTATTAACAAAACAAAATAATAGCTCTTTAAATTTAATTTTTTCTGTACATAATAATCTATTTCAATTTTGGACTCGGCAGACGTTCCGTAAGCCACCTGCAATCCTGCAAATCTTGTACTGGCTAATTTTTTGTCGTATAGCGGACAACGGAGCAGGTGGGTCTCGTATAGTAATAGTAAGAGAATTCCACCGCCCATCACCAACCACAACCCAGCACCACAGTGCGCGCATTGACTGTGTTGGCATTTTTAAAGGGCTCCGATATCCTCACTCACCCAGCGAAATACACTAGAAGCACCGTTTCAAGTACAACTACCATTTACAAGCTGAGTCTTCTGTGCGACAGTATTACACTCTGATTGACATTCTCCCAGCCACTGTCAAGCCCTTCCAGAGACCGACTGAATTTTAAATTAAATGGTATTCGAACCCGATACTTCTCGCTTCATGGTACACTTATAAAACTCAATTTATTGCGTCAATAGCCAAATCAACTTATTTAATAGCGAATCTAATATGCTCTATCGAGCCCTTATACCTGACTTTTGTTTATATATTACTATTGTATTTCTTTATAAAGCCTCTGTGACTGTAATGTGCATGTTCTTAAGGCTGACTGTCTTCGTAAGCGGACATATGAAGGTCAAAACCTCCTATGAATAATAGACCCATTATTCTATTCATATATTTTTCAAGATTTCCTTAAAAAAATTATATATTATTTTTAATTACTTGAATGATTAAAGAGATCATGCATCCCAAATTGACTACGAACAGCTTGTATGGAAAAAAAATATTTAATTGTTATATTTGAGAACAAAATTAACCAAATCGGTCTCATATCCTACCAGTTTGAGAGAGACGAAGAAACTGAAATTCACTATAATTATAGAATATAAACTATTCAATATAATAGGAAATTTAGCGTGACCATAGTAAGACTTATCCCCCTGAGACCCGAGACTGAAGTAAACAATCCACAGTTTCTGAGAGCCGCGTAGCTTAATGGCTTTAAATGTGAAGCGAGAGGTATCGGTTCAAATCCCGGTCCGGATAATTATAATTTATTTTGTCAGTACCCGGGCGATTGTCCTAAGACTGGCGCGCCCGCGGGAGAGCCATGCTGAAGCATACATGGACACACCCATTGGGCCGGCTCGTCCGAAACATACGAAAACGGAAATGGGCCGCTTTTGATGGGATTTGTGACATCTGAAAGTTCTAATCGAATGGTTGCTACAAATTGTATGGAATTTTTTCACATAACTTTAATATCTATTAAGAAAAAGTTACCTCCAGTCTGAAGTTAAGGATCTTGGCAGCGGTCTGGTGATGCGGCACTGTGACGACGCGCGACACCGGGAAGTAGCCTGGGTGGCTGGCAGTCAGCTCGTAGTGCCCCGGCGTGAGCAGGCGGTAGTAGTCCCCATACTCGCCTTGAAATGAAAGTTAGGGAGATTCACCCGTTTCTAGCCATGGACGAACCCTGAAGAAGCACATGCTA
This sequence comes from Delias oraia, assembly GCA_018230265.1. Taxonomy (NCBI): domain Eukaryota; kingdom Metazoa; phylum Arthropoda; class Insecta; order Lepidoptera; family Pieridae; genus Delias; species Delias oraia. The sequence goes on along the minus strand of DWCF01000065.1, from coordinate 49,811 downwards.
ATGCACTGATTGGGCCGGCTCGTGCGAGCTGATGCCAGGGCGCACAGAAACACGCGTGAAACACAGCACGCGCGAAGTGCGGCGCGGTTGTCTTTGGGCGGCGGTGGTATCTTACCATGTAGGAGATCCGCCTGCTAAACAAAACATACACCATAAGAAAAACACTAAAACTGTGTATAACAATAGATTTATCTTTAGTTTAGCACATTATTTCCGCCGATTTAAGAATCGGCATAGCATTCGAGACTGGAGAATTATTGACAGCAAGATGTCACGACGCGCCAACAGGATACATGTTCTGCATTCAATGCTCTCGTGATAAGAGGAACTGTGTTGTTTCCTTAAGTGTCAATTGTTTAATTTTATGGTGGGCAAAAACAATGTAAAAAAGACAATTGATTTTTTATAGATCTTTGAATAATTATGGTTTATGATAGTAATTTGTTATGTATACTTAACTTTTGTATAATCAAACACAAATCATATGCAGTGCTTTTTAAAATCGGTTAAATCAGGAGTCTACGAGTCACGTTAATATTTCAGATTAAAGCACATAAAGATTAGTGTAACACAACAAACTAAACGCGGTTGCTAAACAGCCTATAACTTGTACACGTTTCTAAGCAGCCTAACTATAATACACAACTCAACAAATTAGTATTCAGTAGTGTTTGTTACCTGTAGTCACGTCATGCCGTATGGGTCTCGGCACCGCACCAGTTATGTTCACAACAGAGATGACAGCATCCTTGATGAAGCCGGAGTCGTCTCCCACCACGCCCTTCACGCCGACGTGTGCCTTCCAGATAAACGCCAGCAGTGCCTCCCGGTTCCTGTCCCACTCGGAAGCCAACTCATCAGCCGGTGGGTACTTCTTGCAGCCGAGTTCCAGGGTCACTTCGAACGCGTTCGTCGCTAAATAGCTGAAGTCCTGCATGCCTGCAACATTCCGACTTTAAGAGAGCCTTATTCTATCTTTAGCGTCACATTTATTTCACAAAATTCAAAATGCCGCTTAAGTGGCGTAAAAAGCCACCAACACAAGCACTTTGCGAACTGTGGTGCGTGTGGATCTCCTATATGGTACCTAAGGGAACTTCACCGGCCATCATCAACCGCGCCATGTATTGGTTGTGTTGCCGGTTTTTTAGACCGCTGAAGTGGCAATTTGAAGGGCCTCTAAATTCTGACATCCTCACTCACTCAGCGAAAAAAGAAGTACGGTTTTCAAGTACAACTACCATTTCCCGCTGAGTATTCTGTGAGGCCGTGGTATCACTTCGGACGAACGTTCCCAGTGAATGCGTTATCATATGCTTCAGATAGGCTCTCCCGCGGGTGAGAACACTATTTATTTGAGCACATTATTGAAGTATAATAATGAAAGTAATGTTTTAATGAAAATTACGACAAACGAGCCTTCTTCTCAACTAGGAAATGCGGTCCTCCGCTCGTGGACCTAGCCTTCTTAATGTTGCGGGTGTGTGTTGGCGTCCTTTTAACTATCCTTCTACTCTATTTTTGAAGGAAAGTATGAAGAATCTAATCAGTGAGCATTCGTTTTAAAGATATATTTGTCACGCAAAGTCGGTCCGACCGAGTTGCTAGTGGGATACACCCATAACTCCTAATTCATGGGATTAACGATCGAGACTGGATTGGGATGCTGGTCGTAAAGGCAAGAGATGAACGTAAATTGGCTGATTACGAGCGTCCTTTGTTTATTGATTACCGCTTCCTATTGGCAACAGGAAGCTGTGTATGGCATTTACAATGCTGTTAGCCCTGAGCTCAACTATGCCAAGCTTTTCTTTCAAATGCAAATACAACGATTTCGTACAACCGGTTCAATTCTAGGCCGAAATTATTCTACACGTGACATAAAGGTGTTGTTTTGAAAATGTTTACAGTAATATGGTTTCGGATAAGTCTGGTTATAGACCCGGTCGACACACTTTAGTGGCCAAGGGCCACACATGCCAATGTACCATGAGTAGCAGGGCCGGGCCGGTGCAAAGCAAGAGCAAGAGCAAGCACACTTATTCATACTAGACCCATAATAACGCAGCAAGTAGGTCTCTTATATGGTAAGAGAACACCGCCACCCATGGATAACTGCGCCACAGTCTTTCTTCTTTCACAGTCTTTTTCGCGTATTGGTTTTGTTACCTTAAAAGTGTCCTTAAAAGTGCCGTTTAAGCGGCACGTTTAAGGACCTTCGATATCCTCACTCACTCTGCGAAAAACAGTACAAGCACCGTTTCACGCTGAGTATTCTGTGAGCCCGTGGTATCACTTCAGACGAACCCGCCCAATTAGTGCGTCAACATATGCTTCAGCATGGCTCTCGCACGGAAAGTAAGATTGTCTAATAAGTTTATGTTGAGTATTAAGAGTAAGATAAATATTTGGTTACACATTTATTCAGCTGAGCGCACGGGCGAGAGGTCTTTTTTATATTTCTTTTTTGGTACGTTAGAATTAAATGTTGATTAATAAAAGACTTTTTTGTTTATGGTTGCCTTTGAAATTAACCTTTTCCTGGATGGAGCTTGAACACATTAAGTTTGCGGAACACTGTTAGAGACGGATGAGTGTTTGGAAAAGGTGCTTCATATTCATTTGAAACGATGTGACCGATCGAGCTCCGAGGCTTCACAATGAACTCGATTAGCGCAAACTTGGTTCGCAGAGCACTTTTGTTTGTAAACAAAACGATTCAACAAGCAATAGAAAGACGGTCTACCGAATGCAAATTTACGTCTGAATAGAGTTCTCATTTAAAAAGTAAATTTTTAGACTACACGTTACAATGACAAATGTATATGGTCTGTGCTAATATTATAAAGCCGAAGAGTTTCGTTGCCAATCGGCCCGGCTTGATGGACACGGGCGCACGGGAGCTTCGCTCACTGAGTGAAGATATCGGCCCTTGAAATTCTGCCGCTTGATGCGGACTGTGGCGAGACTGTCCTGTTGGCGGTATTTTCTCACTATACAGAAGATTCACCTACTCTGATGCCCATCATATTATAAGAAACCGCGCCTCGTTGTGTTGCCGGTTTATTTCGCCAATTTTACGGTATAATTTTAGGAGCCGAAACCTAACGCATTCAGCGACATAGTAAAGCTACTGTTTGGGTTGGAATTCTATAAACCCGTGGTTTCACTTCGAACGAATTTCTCCAAATAGTGTAGCTTGTTATGTAATCTCCTACCATTGAAGAGATTCACTTGCTCCGTTATCCGCTATACTATGAAAAAATGTATAGCCACTCACCTCCTTTAAGACTGTACCATGCAGCCCCGTTGGTGACGCCACCCTGCTTGCCGAAGTTATAGGAAGTGAAGTCGTCCGCATTGGAGACGCGGCATCCCGTCCGCTGGGGATCGGCCATGTCAGCGTGTGCGTCGGCGTACGCCATGGCCAGCTCTCTGGCTCACAATACAATCACAACTGGTTTCAACTTGTAGAACACTCGCATTCAGAATATAAAGTTACTTCCGAATTACGTCGAGTTTTGTGGCTCCACAACCGAGCGTTTTTAAAGCATTTTGGGAAGTGCAACATCTCCACTATCTAGAATCGGCTTCCTGGAGAGCTATTTCCAAACCAATACGACTTAGAGACTTTAAAAATACGGGCGTAGCTTACCTTAAATGCCACCAACGCACTCGCGGCTCTTCTAGAATGTCCATGGGCGGAGGACCGCTTATCATAGGTGGCTTTAGGTAGGACTTTTGAAAATTTCGCGAACAGTAAACGTGAAATTTGTCATATTTTAAATTCATGTTGAGATGCGCATAAAATATATTTTCTTTTTCATATAAAACGCGTTAAAAGCCATTAAACGAATGGCACACTCATGATTGCAATCAAAGGTCGGCCAGAACTTAATATACATTTCTTTAATGCCAACAGGGAGTCAAATGAACAGGAAGCTCACCGAGGATAAGCGGTTCTCCGCCCCTGGACAGTCCCAACTCTATCTGGGCGGCGTTGTCGGCCTTTTACGCATAATTAGACTCTTTTCTCGTTGATCCTATTTCGTACTGACTTGGCAATAATTTTACAGACAGTTGATTCCATAGAGTAGTGCGAAGCGGCACAAGATGCCTTAAAAATCCTCAGAAGTGGACCAGCAAATATCTCGGTGACACGAAAAAAAAGGTTGGAAAGTATTAAAATAACTTATGCTCCGTGCAGAGCCTAATTTCTTCGGAAAATAGCGCACCTCAATATTTAAGCAATACCAACTCTCCTTAATTCAAAAATCCAAACTTACCGGAAAGTATCATCATCAGGACTAGCAGAATATTCGGAGACGGGTGCCCCACTGCGGCTTTCGTCATAGGGGTAGTTGGCGACCAGGTCCCCGCCGTGCAGTGCTGCGCTTAACACGAAGGGAATGGCCATCATCCAGCGCATCAAAGCCCGAGTCTCGGGTTCCACCTATTGAAAAGAGATCGAGTATCACTCCAAACGAACCAGACATAGGCCTCCCAAGGACGGTCACTTAATATAAACGAGTCATCAGAAAGTTGCCTCTCTTACAAAAATTACTCATCTAAAAACCCAATTCATCCGTGGGAGAGCAATGTTGAAGCATATGCAGACACACTAATTGGGACGGCTCGTCCGAAATGATACCACGGCCTCACAGAATACTCAGCGTGAATTGGTGTTGTACTTGAAACAGTGCTTCTACTGTGTTTCGTTGAGTGAATAAGGATATCAGTGGTCCTAAAAAATGCCGCTTATGTGGGGTAAAAAGCTGTGAAAACACCAAGCGCAGACTGTTGCAGGGTTGGTGTAGGAAAGTGCACAAGACTCACCGGCGCTGCCAGCCGCCTGACATCCTTCAACAAGTGGTTGTTGTGATTGATCCCCTGGCGCTCCAGCTCGAATGTGATCGCGTCGAGGTCAGGGAAGTTGCGGTTCAAGTCTACCGAGTGGTTGTTGTTGCGGCCGATGAGGAAATCTGCCGTCCCCTGAAATATTCATCTTATAGTAAGGAATCCTTACAATGCTTCTGAAACTTGGACACTAAAAGCGAGAGTGACATCGAGGATTGATACGTTGGAAATGTGCTGTTGGCGCAGAATGCCGAGAATATCATCCACGGAACATCGCACAAACGATTCCATTCTCAAAGAGCTGAGTATAGAAAGACGGCTCTCAACAATCTGTAGGCAGCTAGTTCTTAAGTTGTTCGGACGCACGGCCAGGCGAGATGCAAACAGGCCGGAAACGCTTATTACTGATTTTTACTGGCTGTGATATATATATATATATATATATTATTGTTGTACGGAGCGGGATTTGAATGAGACACCTATCGCTTCGTCGTGGTTTTAGTTACTCTTACTGAAACCGCTAGTTACGAGGCTCTCTTTTATTTAAACTGAAAACTGGTTCAAAGCTAAGAAAACAATGGAAATGTAGTTCGCCTTGGATTGAGGACTTTTGCAAATACGAACCGGACGTTTCATCTTGTGTTGTGAAAGGATTTTCGTATTTGATAGAATAGACAGAAGTTAATCCCCAACATTGCTACAAAATATAAGAAATGTTGATCTTCATAAAACTAAGAGCCGAGACTGTCGAAGTCACCCAACGTCACCTCGATGTCTGTCGTTCCTTGAATGGCCGCTTTTTATGCACCACCACTCTGTGGAATCAGCTATCTGCAGAGTTATTGCCAAACCATACTATTTGGAGATCTTCCAAAAGAGTTCACCCCAACTGAGTCTGTATTGGTGACTCATACCCCTAAGTTTTAAGGGTTGTTCAACCCAAGGACTGATTTTGTTCAATTCGTTATTACCTCGATGTTTATCGTTACATAACTGAGCGTATTTTAAGGCATTTTGTGCTGAACATCACCACTCTGTGGAATCAGCTGCCATCAGGAGTATTTCCAAACCAATGCGACTTGTGTACTGTGGCTCTTCAAGGACTAGGAATGTCCACGGGCGGAGATCCGCTTACTAAAGGTGAGCCTTCTGCTCGTTTCTATTTTTAAAAAATGTTGTAGCAATAAAAACACATATATTTTCACCTTTATTCCACCAATACCTATTTGAGCGATAGTAGCTTTTAGCCAATTTCTGTAATGCTAATGTATAAGTGTAATATAAATACCGTCTCAGTCGAGAGCTGCCATCCGTCAGGATTCATGGCTGGGAGAAGATGGATTCGTGTGGTTTGAATGAGCGTTGATATCTTGCGGTCCTGCTTGAGATATTGCTCGCAGAGATAATCAGCGAGACCCAGCAACAGCTCCCGGCCGAGAACTTCATTTCCGTGAATGTTACCGACGTACTTCACTTCCGGCTTGTCTGTGGAACATTTACATTTCTATATAAACACCAGAGGCTCACCTAAGCGGTCCACCGCCCGTCGACAGCCCTCGCCTTTGCAGGGCCGCAGGTGCATTGCCGGCCTGTAGACGAGACACAATCTTTTTTCTAAGCCCCATGTCGTAATACGACTTACAATACGACCAATGCGGTATTGATTCGGAAATACCATATTACACTGGAGCTTGCAATGCTTTTATTCTTAATAACAATTAATTTTTTAGACTATAGCGGAGAAACAGGCGGCTGCTATGGTGAGAGATCGCCGCCGACCTTTGACAACCGCATCACAATCAGGCGATTGCTTGTGTTGCCGCTTCAGCGATATGACTTCACGGCTCGCATGCTCATTCAGCGAAACCCAGTACGAGTACAGTTTCTTACTGAGTCCCGCTGAGAGCCGGCTCATTTAGGGCGTCAGCATATGCTTCGGTGTGGCTCTCTATGGTTAAATATAATTGATAACACCTGGCTACGTAGATTAGAATGAAAAGTCGAATCAGCTCTGGATAAATCTGAGCTGACTGCAAATCTTCAATAGTGGGGCTGCGTTAAAAGTACCCGTGAAAAATATTTTATTAATAATCGTGTACTTTTGTATTGCTATGATAAATAAAGCTTTACATACAATGTTTTTAGTTATATTTGGTAACATTTTAATATCGGAAGTAATTATTTAAAAAGATAATTAAATTGAAATGATGAACATCCGTTAAAAATGACCACTTTACTTTGTTAACCTTATCATTATTACGCTTGAATTATGTTGACCGAATAACTATATTACGATCATATCGCATTAGGATGGAATATAAAATAATTATTTAAAATATCTTCTTAGGACAATCGTTAATTGTAAGTTTTTTCTCAAAAATAGGATCTTCAAAATATGATATTAAAATTTAAAAGAAATAAACTACATTATGTTTTTATACGGAAATAATTAAAAAATACCTGACTGGGCTTGTCGTAAACAGAATTAATCTAAATATTTAAATAGAGTATCAAAGAGTTTCACCATAAATATGACTGAATTTTATAATCACACATTTGCTTTAGTAATATTAATTATTAGTAAGATCAATCTTTAATGTATTTACCAAAAGAAATTCGGGTGTAAATTCTAAATAACACAATTAACTAATATTTTATGTCCACATAATATAATTTTATTACAAACATCACCATTGTTTTCAACGAACTGTAAAACTACTGGAATAGAAAATATTCGGAAACACTTACATGGTTGATGAAATCCTGGGGTATCAGAGAACTCAATAACGTAAAGGGGGACATTTCTAACAGACGGTTCAGTTAAGGCGTACACCCGACTGATATTTGGACACTTCTCGTGAATTTCTTCCAAAACTAGGGGTAACTCCTCGTTATTGTGATGTTTCCATACGAATTCGGTCGCCACAGCACCAAAAAACGCTAAAAACACAATGTGCAAATTCGCCATATCGCCTCATTAATTTTAAGAAGATTTTAAATATCTAGATCATAAATCACATAATTTAAATCAGTGCACGAACTTTATCACTCGCTTTAGCCGCACAAGCGCGACGCTTTCAACAAGTTGACGTATCGTCTATCGATCCGTTTTTCCCGCCGCGCCGCCCCGTCAAGCGGAGCTGCCAACATTGGGTGTGCGTAAACATTGCGCGTCGTGTTGCCAACACTGACTGTAGTGTTGCCATAACGTACATTGTGGTTTCACCACTCCTAGTATCATTTGTATAGCCCAAAGTGATGTTGTGTTATTGTTTTCTTGTTATTTCTGTAATAAAACCATCTCGAAACACCACCATCACCATTGATCTACACGTGTATAAATTCATACTAATTTATATATATGTGACATAATTGAGAATAAATTGTTTGTATTGTTTCAATGAATTTTCAGAACAAGGTACAAACGGTATTGATACTTTTCATTCTTAAACTTTTATAATACGTCTAGAATAAGGTATGCACGTTTTTTTCAGCTTGTAGAGTATCCAAAATAAAGAAAGAAACTTTTACGTGGCGAGTGGTCTACACCTGGAAAAAATGTAAAGGCAGACCAAACAGACATTCTGGATGATTTTGATAAATTTATCGTTCGTTATAAAAAATGACGAAGGAGCTGCACCGTGTTTTAAAGGAAGATATACAATTATGTCCAGTATTGAACATTTAGATTCAGACTGTGAGTATAGTTCGGTTTCGAAAGCTAATTAAAAATATTTTTTTCGTTTTTTTTATACTTACCTACTTAATAAATTTATATTAAACTTGACACCATCCATTAGGTAATCTTAGATATTATTATTTTTATTTTCTTAGTATAGGTACGTAGTATAGGACAAATTCATGTCATTAAAACAATAGGACAGAAAAGTTTATATTGTTAGGATCAAAGTATCAAGATGTTACAGTCGCAATGGCGTAACAGTGTTGTCAACATTACACAATTAAGCACAGTCGTTCTCTTTGCGCAGACATTAACATCGTTTAAAATTTAATTCAACACTAGATATAATTTTAACTATATGTGATTGTCTTCCTAAAATATGGTTTCAGTTGTTGTAATAACACTTCTGTTGTCATAGTTCAAAACGCCAACGGTTACTAACGGGAAATTGAAAATACATCTTGCCTGTGGCTTGTATAAAATAAAATGCAAAAACATAATTTATACATAGTCCACATTATATGTACGATCCATGTGCTGGATTCGCTGTGGATTCGCTTGTGTCCCGTCAATGACGAGTTATCTCTAACATATTATATTATGTTAAATATTAATTTTATTTGGGTAAAATAATTGACTTTCGTTTAAACACAATAATTTCAGCAAATAATGCAATTACAGATAACACTACTCCAGTTCCGTACAATATGAAAACTCCCTGAAAAGAATTAAATTATGATTAGGTACTTATTCTTTAATAAATTTATTATTTTAATTTAACAATAACTTACAAGAACGAGACGAAAACTTATCGGTTCTATTGTTTCAACGTCGCGCTTCGATCTTGACAATTTAACCTCAATTTGAACTTTGTAATTAAGAAGGTTTAAAGCGATCTGCAAAAAATAAGATGAACGTCTTTGTTTGAGGAAATAAAAACGAATTAAAATTTTCATATGAATACTGTTTTTAGTTCTGTGAAAATGGCACAACAAAGAATTACTATGTGACAGATTCGTAACAAAAATAGGAATAGGTTTCTAGCGCCGTCGCAAAAATTGTTTGACAATCTGCACAATTAAAATTGAATACAGTGTGATGTAGTGAAAATGTTTAATAAATGCCTTATTTACAACATGTTTTTTCACCTGTGATGAAATGAAAAGAAAATAAATAACCTTAAATGTTGTAATCTTAATGTCAAAGAATACCTTTAAGTATTGTTGATATCTTCATCCATGGTCATTGAACTCAAGAATCTTCTGTTACCTATTGTACATATTCATATTGTGTTTTTTTTATGGTATAGCGAACAACGGAGCAGTTGGTCTTCCATATGATAAGAGAACAACCGCGCCACAGCCCGTGCATTGGTTATATTACCGGCTTTACCGGCATGCCACTTAAGCGGCATTTTCAAGGACTTTCATTGAAACACAGTAGAAATACCGTGTCAAGTTTCACGCTGAGTATTCTGCGAATCCGTGGTATCACTTCGTGTTAGCATATACGTCCGTATGGTACTACCACGGTTTTCTATAGTTTTTCTTTGATTTAAATGTTGCTTTATGATCATAATATCTTCTTTTGAACTTTGTTTATATATTAAATTCTTGCTCAATTCTCTGTCCTTTGTTCAGTAAATATGAATGTAGTGAGATTGCAAAAATTGCGATGGCTAGACAGTAGTCACAGAAGCCAAAAACAATAGCGTTTATTTCCTAATAACAGATATGGCATTTCCTTAAATCCACGGAACCTTAAATGATATTTTGCACTAATTTATACTTTTGTGAAATAAATTAATGCCTCATTTGTACAGTTTAAATACGGCACGGGTACAGGTTGAAACTAGTTGAACTGCCAGAATATGCTAAGAGATGGAGTTAGTAGTAACTAGTAGGTACTAAATTGAGTATTTTTTATAAATACAAGCGAGTACAACCGTTTTCAATCGGAAAGCTTGAGAGTTTAATAGATTTTTTTTTAAATTATATAAATATTTTATTTCTAAAATTGTGAACGCCAGTTATTTTATTGTATAGAGGACAACGCAGCAGTCATGTTTTCTATATTGTTGAAGAACGCCACTGCCTATTGACAACCGAGCCACAGTCCGCGCATTGATTGTGTTGCTGACATTTTACGCCATTTAAGCGGCACTTTAAGGCACCTCCGACATCCTCACTCATTCAGCGAAACACAATAGAAGCTCTGTTTCAAGTGGGTACAAGTTCCATTTCACGCTGAGTATTCTGTGATTCCATTCAACGCGTCAGCATATGCTGCAACATGACTCTCCGACGGGAGCGATACTATAAGGACATTCGCCCGGCCACTGTCCTTTCAGAGACCGAATAAATTATAAATTAAATTATAACCCGGGATTAAATTATACCAGGGTGCGAACCCAATACCTTTCGCTTCATAGTAGACTTAATAAACCACTTAGCTACGAGGCTCTTCAAAGGAGAGCCAGGTTTGAAAGGGTAAAGATATATGCTATACTCTGCTATACTTGGAGGAAAAATAAGTTTATTTAAGTTTTATAATTATTATAATAGTAGGTACAACCGGGGGCTAGCAACGTTTTTTAGAAAGCATTTTAGGTCATAAAACATTGACAACCATATTGCAAAATGACTGAAAAAAAATAAACTATATACAAGGAGGCTTTTCTTTTAAAAAAAATTGTTTTAAATCGTGCACGGCTTAAAAAACAGCAGAAATGTCTGGCAGTAATGAGTTTATGCTGAAAAAAGTTCAATAAAGTAAAGAAAAACAAAAACCGCCTTAAAATGTTTTTAAAATTGATATTTGTCCTGCAAAAACACGATGCGCAGTAATGAACGCAACTAGCACCAGCAAGACCGACCGTGTTACGTGCAGACTAGTGAGGGGGATAGCATATCAAAAACTGGCGTTATAAGAGGCGTACCTGTCTCTCCCAAGCCAGCATCAAGCCGCTCTCGTGCAGTCGCCCAATGTGTCTGTTCATCTGCGGCGTGTGCGGGGAGTTCTTCCTCATCATTACGACGCACAGTTCGTAGTAGAAATCTTCAACGAGAATGGTAAAATCGCGAACTGCTTCGTCCGTGATGTACTCTCCAATTGCGAAGTATCCTGAAGCATTCGTGAAATTTTAGTTAGATTTTTGAGCGTTTTTAACGTCTTTTGTGCCACTATCTATCTATGGAATCAGCTATGGAGGAGCAGAGCTATTTACAAGCCAATACGACTATAGGATTTCAAAAAACAGACAGACGTCCTGCGGCTAAAATAATGGTGTTGATGATGATCTACCCCTTAAAGGCCGACAACGATCCCTCGGCTCGGTAGGTCGGGTCGGTAGTTGTACTTGAAACGGTGCTTAACATAGTATATGTATTCACAGAGTGAGCGAGAATACCGGAGGCCCTTAAAAATGTCGCTTACAAGTGGCCTAAAAAGCGGCAATACAATCAATGCGCAGACAGAGACGCGTTTGTCCATGGGTGGCAGTGTTCTCTTAACATATAGGAGATCCATCTACTCCGTTGTCCGCTAAACCATAAAAATAAATATTTTTCTCACCAGCCGGTAGTCTCTCTACACTGTAAGCCAATTTCCTAGTGAAACTTAATCTTTTCAACTCCTCTGGCTCATAGGTATTATACTGTCTCACTAGTTGCTGTATGGCGGGCTATGAAGATTCAATGAGAGATTAATACCTTTGTAAATCGTTTGTTTGAGAACTACAGTACTACAGACCGACGTAGAGACTCCTTTTATTGCATTTATTGATAATAATCTTTCAAATGTTTACTAAAATAAAACTGCATGGTTTTAATACGCGCGACTTCTAACTGTAACTACTGTATTTAAAGATAATATTCGGAAAATTGTAGGTACTAAACATACACGTAATATTGGCAGTCAAAACGTGCTAGTTAAAATAAATAAAACATCACGGTCCCTCACTGCCTAAATGGCAGACCATTCAAATCTTGCATTTTGGGACAGCTCTCTAAAATGCAATTGAAATGAGTTACACAATTTACAACTCAAATGCTGCGTGGCCCTATGTGTGGGCAACCTTGTACATATACAGTGACTTTTTGTGTGAGACAAGAGATACTAATACAGTTATATACACATACATACATCCTGCGATGCGACCAGCGAAAATATCCAGGCATCGTGGGTGGCGCCCCATTCTATTTTTCTCGCCAGCATGTCCTGAATTGTGTCCACGGAAGGTTCATACCTCGGTACCGTGAAGGTTGAAGCTAGTCCTCCGCCATACGCGTTATCCAATACCAGACCTGTCAGCATCATCCAGCCTACAACGCTACGGATCCTCCACGACTCAAAATTTGGGGCAGATTGAGACTGGAAAATCATTTACTTTTCAATCAGTTACTTTAAAAATCGCTGTGTACAAATGCAAGTTTAAAGATTGTCTACTAGAATACTAATAATTTTTATAACTGGGCAAGCAAATTTGATTTTTAAAGTAAAATAAACTGTGCCAAATGGGCAGGAGGCTCACCTAGGGCAAGCAGGCCTCCACCCATGAACACCGCTAGCCCTTGCAGAGCCGCGGATGCGTTGCCGGCCTATTAACTAACACTTCACAGTTTGCTCAAAAAGAGAGCCTCGTGGCTAAATGGTTTTATAAGTCTACCATGAAACGAAAGGTGTCGGAATTCCTAGTCCGAACAATTATAATTTAAATTATAATTTATTCGGTCTCTGGAAGGGCTTGACAGTAGCCGGGCATCTCAATATTCGTCGTAACATTGACGAGAGAGCCATGTTATGCATATGCTGACGCACTAATTGGGCCAGGTCGTCCAAAGTGATACCAGGGGCTCACAGAATACTCAGCGTAAAACGGCACTTGGATTTGAAATTGTACTTGTATCGGAGGCTCTTTAAAATTTCGCCTAAAAAACTAATGTGCGGACTGTGGCGCGGTTGTCCATGGGCAGCGGTGTTCGTCTACCATATAGAATACCCATCTGCTCCGTTGTCCGCTGTACTATAAAAAAGAAAGTATTAGAAACACATTTAAATGAAGTATTTAAGTCCAGATGGGAAATCCACCACTCATTGTAAATTCGTTTAGATAAAACATACGAACCTGTGTTATCATGATTCCGAATGTAGTCAATAAAACTTTTTTCATGGAAAACCCCTGGGCTATGTAGAGCGAAAAGGTTTCATATAAGAGCGTAAAAATTAACCCAATCCACATACGCAGACTGAACGGTAGTAGAGGCATTGTCCAACTTGGTAATAACCTTAAAATTATATAGATAATGTATGCGTAGTAACACGTCTTTAAATAAATATTAAGTTCTTATAGCTTCGATTAATTATAAATGAATAGAAGCGATATGAATGTTTATTTTTCCACGAATTATTATTACAATCTTTTTAATATTACTTTCCACTAATCTATTACGTTCCAGAGTCAAAGTTCAAGGTACAAATGATTTATTCAGTGGAACTTAAAAGCTACTATATTCGTCAACGGGTGATTCGACGTCTGTTCCAACTTTACGCCTCTCCTTCTTTTATTCTATAGCGAACAATAGAGTAGGTGGGTGTCCTACATAGGGTAAAAGAATACCGCCGCCCCTGAACAATCCGCGTATTGGTTGTGTTGCCGGCGTTTTTACGCCGTTTAAGTGGTATATTACGTTCAAAGTCCGGCAACGCACCCGTGGCTCTGCAAGGGCTAGCGGTGTCCATGGGCCGAGGATCGCTTGCCCTGGATGAGTCTCCTGCTCGTTTGCCACCAATTTATTTACATATTTTATACGAAGTTAGACAGCAATAATAGTATATAATTAAAAAAAGCAATAATAATACAAAAAGTTGAAATTAGGTGGAATTTCTTTATATATGTGTGTATATATGTTAATTGAAAGCCAGCGACACCACTGCTGCCCAGCAGGGGTGGTGTTATGTATTATAAAGTCAAGGACAAGGATAAAACTTTCCTGGAATCTGCGTTCGCTTCTATAATGAAATTCCTAAAGAGATAACGTAACTCACAGAAATTAAATTCAAGAATCTTGTAAAAAATATTTTCATTAAGAAAGTTTATTTTAACATGAACCAATTATACATAGAAGACAAATATTCATGGTAACTTCTGCATAAGCACCGACTGTTACCTTTTAAACTAGCGAACATAAATGAACCATCTATTGTCAATTTGGCGATAATTGAATGAAACCCTATGAGTTTCTTTTTGCTTCTTCTCGAAGAGGTATATCTTCCTAAGCTGGTAGCTTTACTATTGTACATTGACTTTGCCAAGGTGCCCCTTGTAGGGCCTATTTGAATAAACGCTTTTGAGTTTGAGTGGGTGGAGACAAACACTCGCTCCTTTCTATTCCTATTGGCATTAAATATTTGCAATATATTGTATGTGAAGGAAATAGCTATAATGTGTAATATGGAATAAGCAACTCACCTCGGAGATGGGGCTATGCACGTAACAGCCGTGCGTACTGCGTATCCGGAAAAGTCCATGTATAGGAACTCTTCGTACCATGAATACAAAGCAGCTAAGACAGACATTACAACTGTTACATATATTACATATCTCTAAAAGATAATTGCTCTTTGCTTGTGACGCTATGTGAGAAACCGACTTGGCTAATTTTGATCACTGAACTGAAAGTTCGGCATAGTTATATAAATATTAAATAGAGAAAAATACGAAATATGTATTTTATTCAAATATCAGCCATGTACGATCTCTTGTCATTTCAGAAAAACAAAATAATATTACTGAGTTAAATATTTTTAGGTGCGTTCAGAAATTTGTCTTTGTTGGAATACAAAGCAGCATTTTAAATAAGAATAATAAACAATGAAATTGTCTGTTGACTAATAGGCATTTTACACGATATATGTCGGTGATACGGAATTCGCTGCGTCATATATTTATCATACGAATACAATTATACCTACTGTAACAATTATTAATTTCAACATAAGTTTTTGGGCTTTTATCGCTCTGTTTTCTTATAATTACTAAAAATATGTTTTTTCTTTTTTGTTGTGATGTCGGCTTTTTACACCACTTAAGTTGCATTTTTAAGGACCTCCGATATCCTCACTCACTCAGCGAAACACAGTAGAAGCACCATTTCAAGAACAACTACCATTTAATGCTGGGTATGAATTTAAAAAAAAGCCTTGGTGGTAAGAGATAGCCGCCTTTTTTGGCATTGAAACGTCAGCGTGGGGCTGAAGGAATACAAACGATACTTTAACTTACTTATTCCAAAGTCAGCTCGATCCTCAACCACGTTCCCGAGAACCCCGAGGCCCGTGAAGTTCTCATACACCTCTCCCCACTCATCCCCACCGTCGCCAATAATTTCTATGCTGCAGTTCACCCATCTGAATGCAATTCATTTCTATTTCAGTAATTAAAGTATATACATATATACAAATTATACTAAATATGGAAAACATGGCCTTTGCTGTCTGGTTACCAGAATCTGGTATACCTAGTACCTACAGATTATTAGAAGAAAGTAAATTTTAAGAAATAGACAAGTTATAAATATAATATTTATATTGTTAATTGAACTGAATTGTATATCTTAGAAGATAATCTTCGTAAGAGTAGTTAAATCTATTTGGATTGAATATAGCTACCTGCAGAACTCTTCCATCAATCGCATTTCTACGCCATCACGTCCGCCCGCCACAACTGCCGGATCTAAATCCAACAGAACATACGGCGTATACGTAAAGCACGCAACCTTCACGTTCTTGCCGTCCAATTTAGCCATGTCGTGCGGAAACAAATTCACAGCATTCAACATAGTACCGTTCCATCTGTCCAAAACTACTGGCATCTCATTGGAATCCGGCCCGACGAACTTGTGAGTGACCAGTTCGTATACATCATCACTGCCGTCGAATGGTACCACCAGTAAGAGATGAGGGACGAATCGACTTTCTTTCATTTGTAGAACATCTAAGAGGACATTAGCATGCATACCGCGTGGTGGTAGAAGGATTACTTTCCTCTCGTTACGTCTTACGAGTGCGTGGTGAGACGCATAGTCTAGAGCGATCATAAAATCTTTTGGACGTTGTAGACTTACGACATAATCAACACAAGCTAACTCTGATGAGTTCAACAACAGCTCTGGCAGGCTGTCGTTCTTTAAAAGGATGTAATTAAAAGATATTGATGGTGAGATTTGCAATGGCGTGTCGGAGATTATGGTAACGCATTGTGTTACATATTCGTCGACTAGTGTCTGTAAAAGTAACTCGATTGGTAATAAAATGTCATGCAGGAGTAACATGTCGGCAGACATGAATGAATTGGTGTTGAGTTGCAAGTTTTATAGGAACAAAATAAATGTTTATAGGAACCGTTTATAACAATATAAAACCCCAAAGGCGCCGAATAATTAGTGTAACATTAATGTGGAATGTTACAAAATTGTCCAATGTTATAAAATCAAAGTCAAAAATCTTTATTTCGAATAGGAGAATAATCTAATATGCATATCCTTAAAACGTATGTTACAAACCATAGACAACGCGCACGTCTAACAAAAGTCCAGTTACTGCCAGGCCACCTCTTAAGAAATATTCTACATTAGTATGACCTACCTTTTCCTTTTATAATATTTTAAGGCTACGATATACGGAACACTATAAAAATATAATAGTTAAATGTCTATTTTATGAATATATAATTGAAAACTTCAAAGTATAAACGTAATTCAGTTTAATTATATGTATTTCGTCAGCAAACATTGGAAATAACCATTGTTAATTCGTCTTTACTTTGTTTAAGCTCGTCCACTAAATTGCCTCTGTAAACAAAGACAGCTGCTATAAATTATTCCTTGAATATATTCATAGAATTGATAATTAGATTACTAATTATAATATACTTAGGTCGAATGACCTTTAATAGCCTTTTCGGAGTTTTGAAGGTTAATCATTGTAATAGAGAATAGACAAAACTTTCTAGAAGGTATTTTAAGAAAAAACTTTGAATTTATTTTTTATCTATGGAATTGAATGATTTTATGTTTTGGCGGCATCGCAGCAAAAAGCGCGTCTTTTTTAATGTTATTTTCGAAAAAGTGTCTTTTCGAGATGTCAAATTTTAAGATTAAACTGTACAATTAAAGCAAAGTGAAGTAATTCAGTGGCATATGTTTCCAATTCTCAATAATACCTATTGTTATATGTTATTTGAGAAAATATGTTTTGCAAGTCATGCTCATGAAATTTGTTTGTTTTAATTTAAGTATAAATTGTACCTTTGTTAGAGAAATATAAATATATGAATAAATTAGGCTTCGATATTGTGAAGAAACGAAGAAAGGTTAAAAACCTATGAAAAAAAAAATTACAGATATAAATATATTTTTCTATGAAATGATAATATTAAAGTTAGAGAAAATTTAAAAAAATATATTCTTTATTTTAATCTGCAATTATCTTTGATGTTAAAAATGTTTTTTTTTTTCAATTGCCTGTTAAAACCGCCAGAGCCTCGTAGCTAAGTGGTTTAATAATTCTACCATGAAGCGAGAGATATCGGCTTAACAGTGGCCGGTCAACTGCCTTAATACTTTCGAACCCCTGGGAGAGCCATGTTGAAGAATAAGCTGACGCACTATCTAGGCCGGCTCATCCGTACTGATACCTCGTGCTCACAGAATACTCAGAGTGAAATGGTAGTTGTATTTGAAACGGTGCTTCTAATGTATATCGCTGAGTGAATGAGGATATCTAAGGCTTTTTAAAAATATCACTTAAGTGGCGTAAAAATCCAGCAACACAACCAATGCGCGGAGTGTGACGTAGTTGTCCATGAGCGGCGGTGTTCTCTTACCATATAGAAGACTAAGTGCCGTTGTCGCCTATACCATATATAAAAAGGTATCTTATTATTGAAGAACAGACAGGTTCGCGGTCAATAAACAACTTTCTATTTTTAAACTAAACAAACAACATTTGACTACTAAGTTAATGGATGTTTTATTGTTGTTACGCGACAAAACACACGCGGTGCGGCTCAGCGATGTTGGACTCGTTAGAGATGATACTTTTAGAGCCTCGTAGCTGTCATTTTGAAAACGTACACGTCACGAGAAGTATCGCTTCGATCCCCGGTACGGATAAAGATTTATAACTTAAACATTCTTTGCGCTGATTGGGCCGGCTCGTCCGAAATGATATAACAGCCTCATATATCACCTGCGTGAAAATCTGTACTATTTTTCGGAGGCCCTTGAAATTATATCGCTCAAGTCGCGTAAAAAGCCGTAATAGGCAATACAACCAAATCATAAACGGTGATCTCTTACAATATAAGAGATGCACCTGCTCCGTTGCTCGCTATACCATAAATACATTCCTGATTAGAAATAGTTTATAATGACATCACGTGATCCTTTTACTATCATCTATATGTAGGTGTGTCTGATGTTTTCGGACCGACGCAATGCGATTGACGCCATCCACTATCTCAATATATATTGCTAAAGCAAATAAACTGCACGTTTGTTTACTAAGAACAAGCCGTAATAAAATTTAATTAAATAATGATATGTCAACCTGCAATGCTTTTTGAGATTTCGATCCTTCAGTTTATCGAGGAAGATTTTGGCATCCCGTTTCAGTTACCGCTCGGGAAAAAAACAGTACAATGAATCCAATAAATATTACATATTTACACAATATAATTGTTCCATATATTTCTAATTAATTCATTACAAATTAACTAAAATATAAGAACAAAACAAATCACGACCAACGTAAAGGAGTTAAAGCGCCTTCAAGTAACAAAACCGTTCTACAGATGCATGATCATGTGTGGTCCTTTTTTGTTGAAACCATATTTAGCGTATAAATATTACTCTAAATTAGATTACTTTATGATCACAATAGTACTAATTATCACTACTCATATTTTATTTCAACTTTGTGCTTCAAATTTTAATTTCGCCTTAACTTATAATAATAAAAAAAATTCTTTATGGTATAGCGGACAACGGAGCAGGCAGGTTTTCTATATATGTTTGGAGAACACCACCGCCCATGGACAATCGTGCCACAGTTGGCGCATTGGTTGTGTTACCAGATTTTGATGTCTCCGATATTCTCGCTCACTTTGTCTCTTAGGGATATGTATTGTAAAGTCGGCCGTCTAGTGAGAATGAATGCCGCGCTTTTGTCGGGGTTTAATTGTATTGCCCACCGTTGGAACCACGAGCCTAGGTTCGTGGCAGCATCTTGTCTTTTATCGCCTATTTTCTTATAGTTGCGGTGTGTAGTATAGAGCGCTGTGTCGTCAACGTAAAGGGCTAACTCCACATCTACGGTTTTATGGATATGGCTAGTGTACAGGGCGAAGAGAAAGGGTTACTGCACCGATCTTTGAGAAACTCCGGCTAAAAAGGGATGCGAGGTCGAGAGAGTTCCCTCCACTCGGTAGCGTAAGGAACAATCGTTGATGAACTCGTCTACTACGCGAATGAGTCTTTTCGGCACATTCATAGAGTACAGCTTGTAGACCAAGCCTTTGTGCCGTACTTTATCAAAAAGCCTTCGCCACGTTGAAGAAGAGAAGCCCCGTGGGGGTGGTCTTCACATACATACGCTTACATAGCGTGTTGAGAAGACTAATGGGGCGGTAGCTGGCCAGGTCATTCTTCGGCTTGCCTGGCATGTGGATATCTATCACAATCGACTCTCCAGTGCACCGGGAAAGCGCTAGTGTCAAGGAGACCATTGAACATGGCAACGAAAAGTCCGCCCAGCTGTGGCGAGAGGCATCTAACTACTAATGGCGGCATCGGGGTTACCTCTTCTCACTTTAGCGCGCGCGCTAGGAGCCAGAAGGCTACCCTCGATGAGGCGAGCTCACTCAATAAGCTAAACACAGTAAAAGTACTTAGTATCGTTTTACGGTGAGTATTCTGTGAGAACGTGGGATACCACGATGAATACCAAAATGATAATTTTGGACGAGCCGGCCCAATTTGTGTTGTACTTAAATAATCTGTGTAAATATATTATAATGTGGAAAATTTGAGCTATGAAATAACATTAAAATGTGAAACATAAAAACTCGTTTCAAAGTTAAAACGTATTTCGCTTTAAAAAAAACTAGTCTTAAGTTACCTAAAGTGGTTAGTTCATAAACAGAGTTGTTTTATCTGTAATCCTATGGGGACAAATGACAGATTTCATCCAGGTAAGGCGATATACTACTTAGCTTTTGGCGCTTCTTTTAAACATGTGTAAACCAAGTCCTTACTAAAAATACTATGACAAAAAGCGTGTAAAAATTAACAATTATTTTCTTATATACATATCGTTTTAATTAATTTAGTTAAAGCCTCGGAGTATAATTAAAACAGTTATTTTTCCATAATTCGCGACAAAATGAGCACGTGAAGGTGTTGAATGGCGCGCACAACCCGTGTGAGTGGCTGCCTGCTGAGGTATTTCCAAGCTAATACAACACTTAAGAGAAAGCCTCTCTCTCTTGAAGGCTAGCAACGCATCAAGCCAGTGACGTCATAGGCGATGAACTCGTCCTAGAACAGCCTCCTGGGTGTTTGTTTGAAAAATATCAAGGACTACTAGTAGTAGTACGTAGTTGAAAACTGAAAATTAATGATAATCTTTTTGTTTCAATTAGTAAGCAAATTGACATAATTCTACTTTACAACTGTCTTATTGTAGATATGATAAATAATAATTTCGACCTAAAGAATATTCTCGAAACTTGCCTTGCACTCAGGTTTTTTCTTTAGAATTTTTTACTCTATTTAGGATTCAAAAACGCTTTAGTCTTAAAAAATACTGTTTTACTTCCTTTTTTATGCAATACTACATATTTCAGATTTTATTTTTTCAGATCCAAGAACCCGTCTCCATGGTAACCGTGGCAGCTCCGAGCGCCGGTAACGGTAAGTCTTTGGTTATACTAAGTTTATAAAAAAAGAAGGTATCTTTTCTTAAATAATTCTTCCTCGCTCTTTGTAAACATGAAGTTTTAATCAGAAATGTTAACGATTCCTTTTTTGCACAGCCTAATTCGTTCATTAATAAAAGCCACAGTTCGAATATTTTAAATGCCAAAAAAAACCTATAGATATGTATAGTCTACCTACATTCTATATAGGTCTACCTCCTCATATTAAACTCATTAAAACATTATTCTCATATAACTAGTCACTTTAAAAAAGCCTTTATAATACATGATCATTATACCGAAACTTTTTAAATGAGTTAAGTTATAAGTAAATAAACCGCGTTGAATTTTTTGAAGATTTGAACATACAAATTATATTATCTTTGTCACTTATTCAGTTTAATTTAGGGGATACTCATATAAATAATAGACATTGTTACCTTTACCTTATATTATATAAAAATAAAATCATCATCATCATCAGCCTATTCGAGTCCACTGCTGGACATAGATGTATTAAATTAAAAATGAATGAAATGGAACATATTCAATAACTAATCCTTCTTTCTTAGTCTGGCACTTGCGATCTCTATCGCATCAAGCCAGTGTTTAATTTCTTGTGGACACTCTGGTCTGGTCTCGGCACCCGGCAGGTTCTTGAGAAGCGCGTCAGCTGTTACGTTGATGAGATTTTGCCGTGAGAGAACTATGGCTCGGACGAATCCGTCGAATGTGACAAACCTTTGTTCGATGAACAACGATTTATCATCCCAATACACCAGCTGTAAAAACAATGTCGTGTTAATGTTATTTAGAATATTCCGATGATGATTGTCTTTGCTAACGCAATTTGTTACGAAACACAAATAAATTCTTTTAAACGTAAGAAATCATTTTCATTTAACAAATGAACATTCAATAAATAAAAGACTTTAAATGTTGTCACCACAATTCATCTATTTTTTTTAATCTCATCTATAAAGGTATAACTGAAACTATATTTTTAATTGTATATCGGACAACGGAGCAGGACAACCGTGCCACAATCCACGCTAGCTGTGTTGCCGGCTTTTTACACCGCTCAAGCGGTATAACTTCAAGGGAAAAACTCACTCGGAACACACAGTAAAATTACCCTTTCAATTAGGTACAATCTACCATTTAACATTGAAACTAACTCGAGTCTTACAAAGTCTAGTAGTTAATACTAAATCCAAAATTACCAAATCTCTGAGAATACAAAAAGAAACACGTGGCTCTTCATCTTTTAATATGAAAAAATACGTTTTCTTACGCTAAATTATTGAACCATTTTATATAAAACAATTTTTTTCTTAGGATTGATTTGACGCCCTTTATAATCTATTAAAATTGCAGAGGCCACTTCTGAAGTATCTATGTGTAAATTCAAATGAGTTTCAGTCATATTAAAAGCCTTTATATTATTTTTTATATTATAGAACGGACAATTTACCAGCGATCTCCGCTATTGCACAGCGCAAGACTATTTCATGCAGTGAGACGTACTTTCCGTATGAGCCGGATTAATTATTGCGTCATCAAATTATTTCAATAATTTATGCAAATCTCATTTTTTTAAATGCAGTATATACTTTTTGAACGCGGTTACCGATAAGAAAACAATTTTATTTTTATTGAATAAATGAGACTTAAGTATCGTTTAACATATTTTTTATCTTACAATACATGTAAGTTATTCTGAAATTGTTATCATCCTGCAATGCGGCGTGGGGGTGTTAGGTTTTATTTTCATTACGGAATTTCTTGACTCGGTCGCCGCGCTCAAGCCCGCGAAGAAAGCTATGCAATGGCTTAAAATTAGAAATACTTTCACCTTTGTTTCAACTTTGTACGGCGTGAATATCGGTATAGTCCTTCTGTAGCGGATGGTGGAGGCTCCCTGCAAGACGTGGCCGTCAACTGCCTTGATGTTCTTGTAGATGCCGCTGGCATCGTAGAAGTGGAAACGGGCGAAGTCCAACTCGCGTACATACCGCGCGTTGTTCATGTGCCGCAGGAAGATGTCCACGTCTTGCGTTGTGCAGAAACCTGGAACGTGTGCATTTTTTATATATATATACTTGAAACGGTGCTTCAACTGTGTTTCGCTGAGTGATGATATCAGAGGCCCTTAAAAATGCCACTTAAGCGGCATAAAAGGCCGGCAACACAACCAATTCGCGGACTGTGGAGCATTTTTCCATGCGCGGCAGGGAACTCATACCATCAAGAAGATCTGCCTGCACCATCGTCCTGCTATTCAATGAAAAAAATCCAACGGTCAGTATCACTTTAAGCAAATCTAACAAGTTCTTCGTAAAAAAAACTACTAAAATATACATTAATCATGACTGCGAAGTGAGAATACGCCATCTTTTTTTAGGTTAAACTTGTATCCATAATGTCTAATAATAAAAATATGTTTATTTTTTTTATTTTATAGCTACAAATTAAATTAAATTGTATATAGCATATTCAGTTACGTAGATTTATTAAAAAAAAATACTGCAACAATTGTGAAAATGCACAAAATTCGATTAGATAGCATAAACATACCATAAATTGTGGTGGCATCCTTGACGCTGCATTTCTTTTGAAACAATCTTCCGATTCCGATGGTGAAAGCGACCCGTAGAAAGTAATTGACGTCCCAGAGCACATACGCCAACGCGAAAACGGTAACCGCGAAACAGCACATTGTTCTGGCTCGCCCGACGTTGCAATCGAACTCGAACCAGCTGACTCTGGTAAAGCCAGTGTTGCCGTTTACGAATAAAGTCCCTTGAACTTGATGCAGAAGTCAGTAGATTTTGAAAAATACTTATGAAAAATCCGCTAGAAGTAGCTAAATATTTTTAATTATTCTATGATAACAAAATAACATGTAAATAGAAGCATACTTGTAAAATCAAGGATATTATGATAATAAACACTGGATAAAGCATGTTGCACCCACTAGTGCCACTGGTGTAAGGCCAAAAAAACTAACAAACACTAGCCAGCCAAAAACAAAAGAGGTTTAATTAAAGTAAAAGGCAGATTTCGACGTTCCTATTTATCTTAATTACAAGGCATCATTGTTATATTAATGATCACAATATAATAAAATCAAAATTAAAATTATTTACCACTTTCACTCTCATCATACATATTTTTGTTAAATTTCTTCCAAAAAATATTTACATAGTTTAATAGATGGCGTTGAAGTGTAAATGAAAAACATGAATGTAAGCAAATGTACTGTTAAAACAGTGTAATTGTTGGTAACACTAGTTCGCACGAACGCTCCGGACCGGTTCAACGGATTGAAGATATCGGCGTTCGTTAACTCCGTTACGTGTGTATTTGCGAACGCCGCTATGTTCAGGCTTATAATTATTTGGAAAAGGTTAGGGAGGCCCGTAACACTATAAGGTATAAGCTAAGCACCGGCAAAGAGCCAAAGCGTGGACAATGGCGCGGTTAAGTGATCAGTTGCCCACTACAGCATTAGCACCTAAGCGTAGAATAAGGTGATATTCTTCAAGTTATTTATTTTTTATACAAACAAAAGGCAAATAAGCAGATGGCTCACAGTCCACCGCCCATGGACATCCATAGCCGCAGTTCAGCCACGAGTGCGTTGTCAGAGTATAAAGGACAGATAGGCTCTCTTTTTAAAGCACCTTGAGTCGTAGTCGTTTAAAAATACCTTACAGTCAAATATTTTTGGAATATTGGTGCGTGGCACAAGATGCCTTAATAACGCTCAGAGGCGTGGTGATACTGAAGACAGAAGGCTATTTTTTCACCCCATACACATGGACATTGAATGTTAAAAAAATGTAATTATATTATTTACATTCATTTATATATGTGGCGTCAAAATACTAACTAACTACAAATACTTGCTGACTTGTATTGAAAATATACTTTGCATCATTATTTTCCCAACAAAAATCAAAAGCTCACATTGTAAAGTTGAATTTTATTTATTATCTCACTAGAGAACCCAGACGTCGTCCTGCAAGGTGAGCCGCCTCCCTGGTCCAATATGAACCCTCAGCAATTCTTGGACCCGTCCAACCCGAAAAGACGATACATTACCATGCATGCTTCTTTTAAATGGTAGCTTAAGATACTGCCTTTGCCCACCTAACTTATATATCCGGTGGCCTTGTTCACTTTCTGAAACTTGAACCTATTCCTGAGCCTGAACGAGCCATCAGTAAGGCCCGAGCGCTGCGTAGGGACAAATTGCGGCTTCAATTAGTTGTGCCAAAATATGAGCTGACCAAATCCGAGCGGTTGGTTTGTAATATGTCATTAGGGCCCCGCGGTCTTTAGCAGACTGCCCGCAGGTTAAGGATGCAGCTTCCACCGCAATATGTAAGTGCAGAGAGCTGGAGGTGTTCTGTAGCGCGGAGACGATTCAAACTCCAAATTGTGTAGAAAAAATAAATATATTTAATCAATGTAAATAATATATGTAATCATAAAAAATGTAATACATATTATCCTCCACTTTTGCCGTCGGATAGCAGTATATGTCAATGCAGGATATCAGTTAACTCCAGAGGAAGTTAAATCAAAACATGGCCAGTCCGTGAATTATAAATGTTAAGCCTAATTTGTTTTATATATAAACTTAAGCGTGTCGCTTGAAATCTTCATGCTGTCCAACCAAGATGTAATGTGCGGTGGACGGCTTGGCTTCTCGTTGGAGCCAGGTAGACCTTTGAGAAGGGCGTCGGTCGGCTCTTGTGTTGAGCCAATCGCATATTGGCGAGATATCAAGAGACACCGTCTCCTCCCATCGCGTAATGTTATGACTTCGTGTTCAAAGAATAAAGACCTTTTGTCCCAATATATCAACTAAAAGTAACATATTATTAAAAGTTTGTCTAACACATAGTATTCATGGATATAAAACTATATTTTTTATGGTATAGCGGACAACGGAGCAGGTTGGTCTCCTGTATGGGAAGAGAACGCCGCATGCCATTGCCAACCTCGCATTAATTCGCGCCTTGCTTGTGTTACCGGTTTGTTACAGTTGTTCATGGGCGGCGGTGTTCTCTTACTATATAGAAGACCCGCCTGCTCCGTTGTCTTTTTATTTATTTCTACACCCTGAAGTTAGTTTTAAATAGAGGTTTTTTTAGAGCTTTAATTAGAGGTTGGAGAGAAATAACATAATTTCCCTATTTTTAATTTTTAATTACCTTAGTATTTATCTTGTAGGGGGCAAAAAGTGGTACAGGCTCATATGTAATGGTCAAGGTGGAACCTTGTAAAGATTTTATACCCACTTCTTTACTGCGTTCGTATATACCGACTCTGTAATAGAAGTGGTATCTGGCGAAGTCAATTTCACGAATGAGTCGCGCCAAGCGGATACTTTTGAAAAACACATCGCAGTCCTGAAACGTACATATCCCTGAAAGTATAAAGAACAGATGATTTATTGTCCTTTACAGCTCGACGAGCGAACTCGCGGGCTCGCCGAGAAATTATTGTTTCTGCGATTAGCGCATGGGCGTCTCCAGCAAGAATTGAACATCAGCTTTGGACGTCACGAGCAGAGGTCAATCTAATGGGCCAGATTGCATCTCATAATTGATGATTGACGTATTAACGATCATTTAGAATTATATAAGGCTAATTTACTGAAGTTGCAACATTAGTTTACGAAATGCGATCCTAGACATATGTTTCATATAATTTTTCGTCTGGGTTATACTGTAACATAACTATATTAGATAAGGGTTAATTTAATATAATTATTTAACATTTTATTTAATGAAATCAAATATTATAGTTCTTGCGATAGATGCCCTTAGTTAAATAGTTGAAACAATGAAAAAATTTATTCAGGAATCGAACTTAGGTGACAGGATCTCCAGCACAATGTAATAATTCTTGAACTACTTGTCCACGAACGCTACTATTTAGATGCTGCTATAATTCAAACTTTGTATGAATCACCTATATGCTTTTTAAATATTTTTGGTTGTTTCTTTACGTCAGGTTATATAAATAACCTTTTTACAAATCAACATGTATCCATACCATTTATAGAGGTAACCTCACTCAGGGAACACTTTGTCTGATAAAAGCGACTTGAAATAACAGTAAAGACGGCGCGAAGAAAATAATTCACATCAAAGAGTATTAGCAGGATAAGAAGAACACATGCTACATACATTAAAAACATTTTCAAACTTCTAAAACTCACGATTTAGTCGATTCGGTATTTTAATTTCGACCTGCAAGTCAATGTCGGTTTCTAATGAATTCGTTATAAATTCTAATGCGAGGAGTTGTATGACTTTAAAATGTCCACAGACGTTCACTTTTTTCACTTTTTTTCGCAGCTCAACACGGTCTTTTGGTGCCGCGGTGAATTGATTTTTGACCGCGACTAGCGCAAGGGCGTCTCATGTGGGCCGTCGCGAGGGCATTTGGCCGCCTGAGCAGCCGGTCGGAAGCTCACCGGGGTGAGTCTGGCGACGTAGCTAGGGCCTCGCCTTCGTGTCCAGTGGAGGCGGTTGTTATAGCGGTCCCTGCACGGGAGGCTATCAGCTTGTAGTTAGCACTTGTGATAGGATCATCCGGATCGAGTAATACGTCCCTGGCTCTCCGGGTGTGTTTGATCAGCGAGGATTGTAATCGGCGCTGTGGCGAGTGTGTGTGCGAGTGGAGTTGGGTGGCGTTCAGCGCTTACGAAGTAGCGCTCATTCGCTAGCTTCATCATTGGGCTATAGGGGCAGCTCTGAGTCGAGGTGGAGGTCAACATTACGTCGGTAATAGGGCGCTCCGGAATCGCGACTGAATGAGCTGTAGACGTTTTAGGTGAGTTGGGGCGATGTGAGCGAATGCTACGTTAGCGTAGCTCATGCACGGTCGGACGCAAGTTTTGTATAGAGTGAGTTTGTGCTTGAGTGTCATTTTACTCTTTTTATTTTGTAGAAAATGGAGACGAGACAGTACGAAGACCGCCTTTGCGCGGACACGCTTGACGTGTCGCGCGAAGATCAATCGGCTGTTGAGAGTGACGCACAGGTACTTTACTTGCTTGCAGCAGGGGATGGGCTGATTGAAGAGAGAAATCTCTTTGGGATATTAAAAAGTGATCCGTCTAGTGACGAAGAAGTAAGTCCGCGATTTTGTCGGAGTTTAATTATATTGGCCACCGTTGAAACCAGAAGCCTAGGTTCATTGCGGCGGCTTTTAATTTATCGCCTATATTCTTATAGTTGCAGTGTGTTCTATAGTATAGAGCGCTGTGTCATCCAAGTCCACATCCGGGGTCTTAGGATCATCGCTGGTTTACAGGAAGAAGAGAAGGGAGAGCGATAGCTCCGATCGGGGGAGATCCGGCGGGATTTTTCGCAAGGCATCGCCTATCGCTGTCGGCATAAGGCCTCTACAGCTTCTCGCGGACTTTTATCGGGTCCAGTTTGCCGGGAATCTTATCGAGGTCGGGTGCGTCGACAGCCTTAAGTGCGTCGTGGAGTTGCTGCCAGTCAAATATGTTTTTATATTTCCTTTCAGTAGTGTCGGAGGGACCGAATTAGAATAGGATAGGGAGGTGGTCGGAGTCTAGTTCACGCAGCGTCTCCACGGCGCGCGCGTTAAGTGCGATGTCCTGGGCAAGAGCGATGTCTAACACTTCGTTGTTACGAGTGGGAAAGATAGAGCCTAAAACGTTAATAGTTTCCCAGCGAATCTGCCTAAAAAGCTACCGTTGGCGTTGGTTTTGGAGCTATTCCAGTTCTCAGACATTCACTCTTCACCGCCAACAGACTATTCATATTTGAAATAGAAAAAAACTGTTTACGTTCTGATTTCATCATGGATGTATCTTTAGTTAATTTGCTTATTTATGTTTTATAAAAATTGACGACTATGTACCTTTATAGAGGTACCTGTTGTGACATGGTTGTCATAGCAGTTTCAAACTGACCTAAATTTAATTTAAGAGACTGAGAACCTCGTAGTTTAATGGTTTTATAAGTCTACCGATACTACCATAAAGCGAAAGGTATTGGGTTTGAATTCCGGTCCGGACAATTATAATTTAATTTATAATTTATTCATATCAATTATTTTAAATTTATATAGTAATAATAATGTCTTGATTTACATTCTTGTATTGTTTGGAAATGAAATATATTCTGTTTTTTTCTGATAACTTCATATTAGGTTAACTACTACTGCTTTTAATTTCCAGTACAAAAGGTAGGTAATTTGATCATGGGAGGAAGGGCGTCGCAAGTAGAATAACAATTCTATAGGAAGTCATAGTGTAAATAAGTTAGCGAAGCCCTACTATCGTCTATAGAGTATATGTTTTTCTCAAAACACAGAATATATCATTATAAATGACAGGAAATAGACTAAATTCCATCTTCATTTGTCGTATTGACAAAATTTGTACTTGTCTATGTAATAGCCTGTAGCGTTTAGGGGCTACGCTGATTGTCTAGTAGTTTGTCGATCGATTTTTGTCATTCCACAACTGAGCGATTTTGAGGCATTTTTGCCGTGCACTACCTCTCTGTGGAATCAGCTGCCAGCAGAGTTATTTCCAAACTAAATCGATGCGGGAACATTCAAGAACAGGGCGTACATTCCTTTAAGGCCGGCAACACACCCGCGGCTCTGCAAGGGCTAGGGGTGGTCGTGGGCTGAGGACCGCTTGCCCTACGTGAGCCTCCTGCTCGATTGCTACCGTTTCCATAAGAAAGGACGCCTACATATGACTATTAACTATTTCTACACATTTTTTAGACACCTATGTTTGAAAAAAAAATATTATGCACGCGTAAAATTTAAAATTCCACCCGTGAGAGAGCCAATCTGAAGTATATACTTCCAAATTAGTGCGTCCGCATATGCGGACGAATTTGGCCAACTCGTTCGAAGTGATACCACAGTCTCACAGAAAACTAATAAAAAATAGTAGTAGTACTTGAAACGGTGCCTCGATTGTTTCTCTGAGTAAGGATATCGGAGGCCGTTAAAAATACTCCTTACGTAGCGTAAAAAACCCGGCAACAGAACTAATGCGCGGCCTGTGGCGCGGTCATACATGGGCGGCGATGTTCTCTATCCATATAGGTGACCTACCAGCTCCTTTGTCCGCTATACTATAAAAAGATATGTGTGTAAGATTGATATGAAAGCTCGTTAAAAATTCTTACAAAACAATAAAATAGTTTTAGTGAAACTATGTTACGTCAATATAAATACAAAGAAAAAGCATTTAATTAGCATTTTATTTTGATATTTCATAATGTATATCTACATAATATCTAATTAATTAAATTATATTACATTTTTTAACATAACATACAATACTAATATTCTATTCACTATAATAATTTTAATTACAACACTTTGGTATGGGTTGATAATTATATTTACGTAACTGCAAGGTAATTTAATATACTAAATACAAATATTTTTTGCAAAATTCAACGAATAAAAAAACTACCTTTATTTGCTGACCATATCAAAACATAGTTACACCATTTATACAAATATAAAACATAGTTAATCCAGGGCTGGTAAGATTGTCTGGCTGATATCCTCTACTATTTTTCGAAACAGAAATAGAGACTTTAGAGAGGGAGATTACAATACTCAACATGAGTGGGTTTATCGGAGGCCCTTAAAAATGCCGCTTAAATGGCATACAAAGCCAGCAACACAACCAATGCGTGGACTATGGCGCGGTTGTTCATGGGCGGCGGTGTTCTCTTGCCATATAGAAGACCCACGTGCTCTGTTAGCCGCTGTACCATGAAAAAGATGTTTTGGAGATAAATTTAAGACTTAAATAACTGCCACAAATTACATAAGTTTCGAAATAATTTCTTTTCTCCAATGTTACGGACTAATTGGATGTTCGGTCGTCCAGCAGAGAGCTAATGTGAAGGTGTGGCATATGGCATATGACAGCTTATCATGAGATACTAATGATGAGTGTTGCACTGCCGACAATCAGGTGCGCAAGGATGTTGTGGGCCGTGCGGATGCTGGAGGGGCATAAAAAGTGGGGCGGAAAGAGCCGGTAGAGCGGGGAGTGGGACGAGCCACTCCGATCCGCAAACTCTGCCCATGACCAGCGCGGACATAAGAGACGGTGTTCTTGGGCCAACTGGTCTGAAGGCCGACCACCGTGATGGTTCCTCTGCATTCGGAAGGTCGTGGCTTATGGAGGGCGGTAGGCTTGATACTTTCTCCTTTGGGCCCTGTTAACATAATTTATAATGC
The DNA here is from genome assembly GCA_018230265.1 of Delias oraia. NCBI lineage: Eukaryota > Metazoa > Arthropoda > Insecta > Lepidoptera > Pieridae > Delias > Delias oraia. The sequence continues at coordinate 18,012 of DWCF01000065.1, read as the reverse complement.
AGACCGTGATAGGCGAGTCCTCTAATAATAATATATCACTTGGTGGTGAACAATTGTGGCGCAATCCATTCTTTTTGATTGTGTTGCCGACATTTAACGCCGTGTAAACGGTATAGCTTAGTAGAGCTGATTTTGATGCATACATCAAAATCACTCTCCCACGGAGAAAACAGGGTTAAGAAACTCGCCCAACCACTGTCAAGCTCTTTCAAACACCGAATACTATATTAGTTTACGGCATCAACAACAGGCCCAAAACTTGGAAGAATTTTCTCTCTTACCCATCACATTTATATAAATTATATTTATTCTAAGTTTTTTCTCTAATGAAATGATACCGCTTAAGCGACGTAAAAGAACACAAGCAAAGCGCCTACTATGGCACGTTTGTCCATGGACGCCTGTGATCTCTTAACACAAAGGAAATCCATCTGCTCCGTTGCCAGAAATAGCATAAAAAATAAGAAAAACTTTAATATACTCAGACACCTTAAAGCAGTTACCTGAATAGCATTGCAATGTTCCACTGCGCGTAGCAAGTCGTGGTTGCACCTTCGCAATACCAACTCCAGCACCGAGCGCTTCTTGCCCGGAAATAGCTTCTTCAGCATCTCCAAGCTCGCTGAGCTCACGGGGTTCTCCATCTCTCGGATCTCGTGCGTTGCTCCACTGTTCCAAAGTTCACATTAAATATGTTGCTTGAATTGGTTTAAGTTTTAAAAGAAATGTATGTCAGAAATATTACATATATAGATATGTATAGAAATTATTATTTCTTAATGTGAACTTGACCGGACTTTCATTATAATTACTTGTATCTTCCTCTTACTTAACTTATATTCTTGCTCGATTCTTTGTCTTTATTTGTCTGTGCTACATCTTTTGTGCAAGAAATTCGGTGTGTTTTTATTTATTAATTATGAAGGTTTTTTAAATTTGATGAGCTTACTAAATAAAATCTCCTAAAACGTCACCATGTTAAATAAAATATGCTAGGCTTCAATATCTTAACAGTTAAAGATAAGACTTTACCAGGATTGTAAAGCCAGGGTCCGTTCTGATGAATCCGGTGAACAGCAGTCGGGAAGAGAATCGCTGGTTTCGCTGTCTATGTGAATCGGCTGAAACCATTCAGTCAATCAAAAGACTTTTTATTGCATAGCTGACAGCGGAGTAGACGGGTCACCTTTAGGTAACCGATCACCTCCGCCCATAGACTACCAGGCCAACGCTTTGGTTGTGTTGCCGGCCTGTTACACCGCTTAAGCTGTATAATTTCACGAACCACCAATACTCTCATTCACTCAGCGAAACACAATACAAGTACTGTTTCACACTGGTATTCTTTGAGCCCGTGGTAAACCTTCAAATGGACTTAACCTGGCTTTCCCATGTGTAAGACACTCGCAAAGACTGTATTTTGGTGAATGTCCAGGTAATTTGTATGATAGATAAGCATTGAAACCGAAACGCAACAGAGAAATGAAATTTACTTGATAATCAATATCAAATTATATATATTACAAGAAGCACAGGATTACGCCCAAAAAGGGTACCCGCTCGGCTATTAGCCAAGCCACAAAGCGTATAGTGTTGCATCTGGGCGCTTTGTGCATAACATGCGGGGTATCACTTACAAGTAATATAGCTGACAAAATATTTACTTGAAAAGTTATAGAAATAAATTGGCAAATTCGGTTTAGAAGTCCGATAACTAAACATATAAATTGTGTGTGCGTTACATTCGCACACGTGGGGCATACCCGTTAAGAATATGCCAGCGCACTGATGGGCCTGCTTATGCCGAAGGACACCACGGGCTCACGGATTACTCAGAGTGAGATGGCATCGGGTACTTAAAACGGTACTTCTACTTTGTTTCGGTGAGTGAGTGAGATTAACGGAGCCCCTTAAAATGCCGCTGCCTTAAGCAGCTTAAAAAGCCGGCAACACAACTAATACGCGGACTGTGGCGCGGTTGTCCATGGGCGGCGATGTTCTCTTACCATATTGGACTTTTGCTCCGTAAGGCTTCATTGTCCGCTAACCATAAAAAATAAATAAATAAAACTTTCACACCAAAAAGAGATCTTGCAAAAGTGTCAAATGTTTAGTCTGAATAGTAGTATGATTACAGTATGATCACCAGCCGCAGAGTCCGGTTCGGGCCCGGGGCTTTGGCAGGGCGCCGTCACTCTCATCCCGTAGATGCGACCCGGAGGCAGAGCCTCCAGCGACGTGCCACTCTCCACTGATGCCAAGTGAAGGGCGATTTTGTCTTCCGCCGCTTGTTGCCTCTTCAGAGCCACCTGATAAAAGCCTTATTATATTATTACCTCACTACTAATATACTTTTCACTTTTTTTAGTTAGATTGTTGAAAATGTTATGTAAGATGGATAAAGATGCCGATCTGTGCGTTAAAAGATTGCACTTCTCTAACCTCTGCATATGTTGCCTTTGGTGTACAATAAAGTGCCTATCTACGAGTCTCTATCTATATCAACCACAAATGACAAATTATAAAAAAAACTTAGGTATACACATTGATTGAAACTTTATAGGAGTGAACGGGCTCAAAGAATGCTCAACGGGAAATGGTAGTTGTATTTGAAATTGTGCTTCTACTGTGTTTTGCTGAGTGGGAGGGGATATCGGAAGGTCTTAAAAATGTCGCTTAAGTGGCGTAAAATCCGGTAACACAACCAATGCGCGGACTATGGCCCGGTTTTCCAAGGGTGGCGGTTCTCCCATATCGGACACCCACCTGCTCCGTTGTCCGCTATACCATAGAACTTTAGTTTAAATCTATCAATAATATTATAATACCTCATATCTTATAAGCAAAACCCCACATTCTTAGAAAATTCATTTAAAAATGATAAAATCACCATTTTCCTTACACTTAAATTACATTGCTTTGAAAATAATCGTCTTAAACGATTCCGTCGCTTGGCACTTGTTTCTGATATTAGCTTATGTACAAAATATTGTAAACGCGGATTATCTTGGCTGAAACTGAGTGTATTCAAAAACAATCTGTTACTTCAGAAACTTTGATTTAGCCAACGGTGTAAATTGAGTGAAAAATATATCCACCATGATCTATTCCTCTCTATTTGGAAAGGTAATTCGATATAGTAAATTAATTTATCGGAAAATCAATGACAAACAGGCAATGTTTGTTTGGTAAGCGGTCGGCGGTCACCCCGGGGCACACGAGCGTTGCCTCATTGGTAAAGAAAACAAAATCTGATCCCCACTAATTTAATTATACCACTCCTCACTGGAATACTAAGTATGCCAACATCCTATTATCTATAGATACCAATACTGATGAGTTTTGGTTAAATTCGCTAACACAGGTTTTAATTATTTTAATATTATTAAATTAATGAATTCAATATTAAATATTTCTAGTATTAAATAGTCTTTTTATTGAGTAGTTAAAATTATATGTTCAAATCAAAGTCGTACTTTTATAAAACAATATCAAAAAAAATTATTTAAGTGGAGTAAATAGATAATTGGTCCGTAACAATTATTTTCTGGTACAATTATTTGTGTATTAAATTCCCCACGACTAGTGGCTCAACGTCAGTGCATACCCCTAAACACACAAATATAAAAAAGTTTAAACCACCAATACAAAACATTACATAAAAATAACTAATTGAAAAAAAATATAAAAGGAGAAAGCATTGATTGAACACAAAAATTTAATAAATGGTTAGGTTAGAGTGAAAAAAAAACATTACATCCACTGTTTATATCAGAAATTTCCAATCCGACATTGTTTTATTGTACCTATATATGTATACGGATAAAGAAAACCTCTTTAGAGTTTGTGTTACCGTTTGTCTTTGACGGCTCGGCACGTATCATTGATGACTTAATAAAAGCATTGATGATATATTAAATTAATTCCAAATTAACTCAAAACATACATGTCAATGTCGCCATCCGTTAGAGAAACATATAAAACAACACTCTAATATAACACAAACTCCATAAAGGTTTTGTTTATAAGCAGCTATAGTAGTCATTGTCCAAGTTGAGTGAAAACAGCGATTTGAAAAAGCACTGCCGCGTGGAAGAGCGGTGCACGCGCGATTTGTGCGCATTACCGCAGACACCGATCGATGCCTCATCCGGCGTCTTCTGTAAACACACGCCACTTGTTCAAATAAACCCGGCGTCGCATTAGTTGATCTCGATTTCACCACATTAAAACGCATTAACGCCGCGCAGTTTGCCGACGCGCCGAGAGCGCCCATTAGCCTTCATCGGATTACGCGTTCAACTTACGAGCAGTTAAGATTTACGCGGTTTAAAACAATACGTTCATAGCCATGTTATCCATTTACAATCATTATCTTTTTTTACGGTATAGCGGACAACGGAGCCGGTGGGTCTCTTATATGGCAAGATAACGTCTTAGCCGGCAGTTTAAGGGCCTCCGATATCCTCACCCACTCAGCGAAACACAGTAGAAGGACCGTTTCAAGTACCTACAACTACTATAGTTTCACGCTGAGTATTCTGTGAGCCCGTGGTATCACTTCGGTCGAGCCGGCCCAATTAGTGCGTCCTCATATGCCTCAGCGGGTCTCTCTAACGGGTGAAAAGATATATAAGTTTTCATAAAAACTGTTACAACAAGCTTATTTTTATTGTATTCTTCGTATTACGCTACCCTTAACACCTTACCTGGGCAGCCATAATCCTCTGTCTCTCTTTGATCAGGCCACACTTGGGGCACTGGCAGTTGCGGTAGGCGCAGGCCTTTTTGTGCCCTCGCAGGCTGGAGATCAGGCCGTGGTTACGGCATCTGGCGCACTTCGGCACTCTAGTCTTTCCACTGTTCATTTCTATTAAGGAACGATGTTTACATCGTAAATAATGAGACAAATGCAAAATGCTTTGGAACATAAACTTCTCATAAAAGGGTAAACAAAGCGGTAAAATAATTTGAACTGCATCAAAATAAAATATAGATGATGGATTTGTTCTTTGAAAATCTACGAAGTGTGACTTATTTCCATTAAACTTACGTCTTCTTAAAGTATTTTTAATGGAAAAGTTGTGGTATCGAATTTAAGGACTGCTATAAAAATTATTTTTGTATTATGTTATAGACCTTTTAGGATACCAAAACTATTTGCTAATGCTTAGGGCGTTAATAATGAACTGCTTTGAGCTCTTATTGTTTCATCGTCATCATTCGAGCATTAGGACTCCACTGCTGGATATAGGCCTCCTCTTCGTACTAAATTAATAGGCTTTTATATAAAAATGTAGTATGATAACTTTAGACACGCGTGTCGCATCGCATACCCAAGGGTGAATCTGTCATACTTATATAATTATTCATTGTGTCAGTTTCTCTCCATTTGCTGTATATTTTTGGTAACATTAATAATATGTATTGAGGATCATAGATTAAGAGTTCTCCTTTATTTTATGGTAAAGTAACCACAAACGAACTTCCTGTTTAAAAACTGTATACAATGTATTATAGTCAATTGAGGTTATTTTTAGTTAATTTTATGTATTAACACTTATAAATTTTTTTATAGATTTATTCAAGTCATATAATTTACAATCAATGTTTTGGCCGGCAAAGAACTCGTGGCTCTGCATGATTGTCCATGGGCGAAGGACAGCTTACTCTAGGTGAGCTTCTTTCTCGTTTGCCACCGTTACCATAAAATAAGAAAAACCAAGAGTTTTCCTTGTAACAATATTTATATTAAGACTGTGTAAATAAATAAGTAGTTATACTTATTAAAATCTACGCTATTTCACAGCAAAACAGTTTAAAATCTTTTGAAATTGAAATGTCCGATTCTTCTTTAAATTAAACCTATTCATTTGATTTGAATTGTATGTTTGTAAAAGTGTCTTTAGTAAAAAAACACGTTAAGAGTCTTTGTTTGTAAGGACAACCTAGAATCGATAAAAATGACAACAAATCAATAAAATGCACGTATGAAATGAAAACCGGTGCTCTTACTCATGTTGGTGAGGCTAAAACATCTTTAATACATTTAAGTTATTCTAAGTTTAGTATTGTAAATAATAAATATTATAACAGACTAATATAAACTTATGCCTACTAATTAAGACTACATCCGGCTTTTGCCATAAAAAGTTATATAAAAGGTTTTAGTCTTTTTATTTTTATTGTTCATTAAAGCCAATCAATATTAAATATTTTTTTTAAATTCTATTACAATTTAAAATTTGACTACATTGTACCTACAGATAGATAGATATGTGAGATGAATTAAATATTATATATTTTGCTTTACACATTTTTTTTATCTAGAGTTTTTTTGATAGAGTTTTTTGAGTTTAGAGTTTTATGTTTCAGTTGAATGGTAGAAATAAAACTTACTGAAAATCAATATCACTCATGTATCACAGCAAATAACTTTAACACCATAACAGCCGCCCACTGAGTCGCCCCGGCACTAAGATCAAGTGCGGCTTTCACGAAACAAGAAGAGGCGTCGCTACTAATCTGTAGCAATGTATCGGATGCTGAAAAAGGACTCTATTTTCAGTGTTCGAGAGTACACTCGGAAAACTCTACACGAGGCTGTGACCGCCCCTAAATAAGATCCTACCAATCGCATTCCGCCCTATGAGCGATTGGTTACATCTCGCGAAAACATCTAATCTCGTTAATAATATGTTTCTTTTAAATAGGCAACAGCCAACAAACAGTATGTATTACATTGATGTTTACGAACGCAACGGGAAATGTGATGTTTGCCGAAGAAAGTACTTCCCGTTGCCAAAAAAAGAAATGATCCCTAAATGCAAAGGAATACTCTTAATGTTTAAACATTTTCATTTCCTTGGTTTATTCTATATTTATATTTAATAGATAAACAATAAACATTTGTATGTTAAGTCTATTATTCGATTGTTTCTATAACAGCATATATATGTACATAGCACATCTGTAGATTAAAGAATTTAAAAACAATTACTTTAAGTAGGGTGTAATAGCTATATTATATCCACGATGTTAATGTTTTAAATAGGAAAGCACAAATTAAACATTTGTCTTCGACGTTCCTAAAGAAAGACATACACATATTAGTTTTTTGAAAGCTAATATAAATCCTCTTAGCTATTTTTTCTAAGACTTATATATTATATAATTTATATTATACTATATTATATTATACTTCTATTAAAAATATTTAAAAAATCTAGAATTTTAAATACCATTTTTTCTTTTGCATTTTTTATTCATTTCGTCTGACTATGCCTATGAAGTCATATTTAATTTGTAATGCTTGAATAATGAATGTCAATTATTTTTTTTATAGTATAACAGACTGCGAAGCAGTTGGGTCTCCTATATGGTAAGAAAACACTGTGTTGTGTTGCTGGCTTTTTACGCCATTTAAGCAGCATTTTTTAAGAGCCTGCGATATCCTCACTCACTCTGCGAAACACGGTACAAGTACCATTTCACGCCGAGTATTCACTTCGGACGAGCCGGCACAATAAGTGCGGCAGCATATACTTCAGCATGGCTCTCCCGCAGGTGAATTTATTTACGAATTTAACACCAACACACTTTACTATTTGGGAGAAGGCAAATAAAATTATTATTTTGTAATATTATTTATTACATTTATTTCTAAGCAAATCTATTATTCACCGTTTATAAATTTTCTTAATCATAGTTTCTACACTTATATATTCACCTACAACTTTTAAAATTAACAGTAATTAATGTAGTCCTTTGCTCACTGTTGAAATTAAATTTACCACTGGATAAGACTATGTCATTTATTTTTCTTTTTCTCGTGTTGCTTAGCAGCCTTTTTCTTCATTGTTTGTATTCTTTTATCAGCAGATATTATATTAATGTTAGGTGTAACAACTTTTGGTGGAGGAGACACTGGTCCACTAGAGGATATTTTAACTTGTGGAATATCGATTCTGGGTGGCGATTTAACTGTTTTGTTAGAATATGCATAGCTCTGAGAGAGACATGCTGCACATTGCCATCCAGAACTCATATCATTGTCACTAATAACTGGCTTATGGCAGTCCTGAAAATAAACAATTAATTAAGCATAATTGAAGTTTCGATGCACACCCAAGATAAGAGGTAACAAATATAAATAGTAGGTAAACATCTATTATTTACAGTGTTTAGTGAGACCAGTCCATAACATATGCTTCAGTATTGAGACTGAATGTTTACAATAAACTAGAAATATACTGTCCGTCTTATAAAACTGCTATATATATTTATATGTGTGTGTGTGTGTATTTTTATTATTATTTTATATATAGTTTTATAAAGAGTTGGAAGAATTTTCAAATATAATAACTCATATTTTTATAAATTGAACACATATTATGACCATACTGGCTGAAATTTGTTGTTTAAAACTTAAAAGAATGTAGAATATTTAGCATTTTTTATAGGCCTACAAGAAATCCTTTTTATAGGCTTTGCATTGGAAAGCATTTTAATAAGCTTTTATTATGGTTCTATTTTAGGAATTGTTTATTATTAAATTTCAAATAAAATAAACATTATTTTTATGCATTACCTGATGATACAATGCATGGCAAGCATCGCATTCTACCAAGCGGTTGCCGGCTTGTACAGCAATTTGCCGGCAAACGACACAAGTTAAGTCTTCTTGCAATAAATCAAAAGCCAGCTCTCCATCATCCATAACACCAACATCTCCTTCTCTTTCTGGTATTTGGATTTGTTGAGGGCTATGCTGCGGGATAGGAATAGTTTTTGAACTTGAACTCTTATCGCCTTTATGCTTGGAACGAGAAGGCGATGAAGTTTTTTCTTCGTTCAAATATTTCTTTGATAACACATTTCCTAGGGTTTTAGAGTTTCCAAAGGTTTGGCGAATTGTATCATCTAAAGTTAAACGTAGTTGTTCAGTTGAATCATGAGCACTTGAATGTAGGTATTTGAGGCACAGCTTAATTGCTGGATCAAAATCTATTGAGGACATTATGAATACCTAAAACACAAATTAGGTTTCAATATCTCCAATGATCTTTGTTTTGGAGAAGTGTGGAACTGTCAACTGAGTAATTATTTTGTATAGTAAAATATTTTTTTTTTTTTGGTAAACAGAACAAGAACAGGATCAAAAGTTACTACACATTTCATAGATTACTTTTCTAATATTCAACCGTCAAGTAACCGGCTGCCGCTACAAGACAAATTGTGATCACAGGCCCCAAAAGGTCCGTGCCGTTACATTATTCGTCCTTGACGGTGGCCCTTCAAGCGAAAGGGAAGGTGCGCGACCTGTAGAAACAGAGCGGTGATTGGCTTGGGCCCAGTATAGCCTAGTAATAGAACTTGACCCGTGGTGTTGCAATGGCGGGGTTTGGCTGGGTGCAACTCGCGGTCATGGTTCACTTAGAGTTCAGTGTCTCCCAGACAATTTGAAAGAGGCCCAGCGGTGTGACCAATGGACGAAGCTGCAGCTTCTGTTCTTGGGGTCGTCGTATGTGGTTGCGGCCTAGCTATACTCTATACGTGAGGGCAGTGTCAAAGTAGTTGTATGATCAAGTTCAGAAGCGGGATAGCGATGACTCCGATTCAACGTGAAATTGGAGGTTTCCGAGCGAATAAGGTCGCATGGAAACAGCCGCTACTCTGGTGGCCTAAAGTGGCACAGCACGGTGCGGTGAAAATGCGGGAATCGGTAAGCGTCCGCCTTGGAACATCGTTGCGAATCAGGAGATGAACTCGTACGTCACTCCAACATCAGCGTAAAGAGACATGGCCCACGATGCAAATCTCGGCGCAGGGAACGCAAGCAGGTGATAGGACGCTGCTCTGTGGTACGAAGATACCACAGAACGCCTTTTCCATATCCAACCGGTTGCAGCTGTCAAGAATAATTATTATGACATCAGAGACAAATAATAATTTTAAAACGTGCTAAAAACAGCTAAAATAACATCTGTTTTAAATTTGATGATATATTTTAATCATTATTTTATATGTATACACTTTTACAATAATCAAATATATTTATTGTTTTAAAAAAAAGATTCTTGTGTGAAGTAAAGATAACTAATAACTATAAAATTCGATAACACAATGTATTATATTTTTGGTGTATGTCTTTTGGTTCAGTGCTTTAATTGTAACGCTGAAATGGGACCAGATCCATGGGAGGAATTCAATGTAGAAAAAAATATAGAAGATAATGACTTTCCTGCAGATCTTAGAATACCTAAACAAGTAACAAAAGTTAAGGTTGAAACGAACCAATGTATGAGCGATTTCTTTTTTAAACGTTTATTGACGATAATTTTGAAAGGTGGACAAAAAAAGGTAGAATTTCTTATTCAACATTATTATCAGTAGTAATTTTTTTAAATATTAAATAGTTTTTTCATCCGAAAAGGACAATGAGGACAATACTGTGGATATATTGCTGCATATGAGGTACAGTCAAGAACAATTAAAAATATTGAATGAATACATTACATCTAGTAATCCACTTTCTGAAATTATGTTAAGGAGATCTGTGGAAAATATTAATGATTCAATATACAAACCCAAATTAATAGAAAAAATAGCCATAGCCTGGAGTCAATATGTTTATACCTATTTTATAGAATATAAGGTCAGTATAGGGACAAGTAAAAATTCTAGACCTTCGAAAAAGAAATTTATAAATTGCCTTTGGTCTCAACATCATCCATTTTCATTTGTAAATTATGATTTCAGGACTATATAACATGGGGATTTGGTTTTGCGGCAGTAATAGCTACTCTTATTTGGTTATGGCAATACATTTCCCACCAACACATGTTGATTTTTGTAACAGTAGCACTTTATTTCTATGAAGTGTTAATTTCTTATAAAGTAAGTACTATTAAATTAAATAATATAAACAACTATTGAATAGATAGAAATGGTATTCAGTAACTTTCTGGTGTTAAAACTTAAGGTTCTGATGAAATTATATTTTTTTTTAATAAGAGTTTGTAATGTTCACAAATTTCTGTTTTATTCTGTTTTCTATACTTAACCATATTTAATTTATTTGATTGTGATTGGGCACTGCATAAATAATTTATTTACATTAACGTGCAAATTACTTTAAACTTTAATAATTGATTTAAGGATCAAATTTTTTATATAATGATATTTTCATTCAATATTACAGGAAGCTGAAAAGGATTCAATTGATAAGTTTTTATCGAGAATTGAGGCATGTAAATGGCGTTTCTGGACATCACATTGTGAAGTAGCTCCCCCTGATCCAATAATATTTTTGAAACACATGAATCCTCTGAAAATAGCTGTAAAAATGGTCACAACATTCATATCAGAGCCAATGTTAACCTTCAGTGCCCTGCTGAATGAGATTCTTGATTCAATAACAGGTAACTTTATAGTATGTTTTACTATATTATTCCTACATCTCTTTTTAAATAGCATCAACTGCAGATCCTTTCTTGACCAGGCTAGAGCCATGGGGTGGCCATTGTGCTGTTGGGTCATGATAGTAGTATAAGTCTGATGGCCATATGCATCTTACATCTTCTACTAAGTGGACTTTGCATACCTGACAAAAACATACATATAAAATTTTTGACAGGTCTGTTTGTATAACCGTAGATACATAATGAATGGGCTGATTTGATTCTCTTTATTTTTCGTTACATACAATCCATTAAAATCTGTTTATCCACTTTTCATAACTTAAACGGTGGCAAACGAGCAGGAGGTTCACAAGCAGGCCTTTAAGGAATATGTCCGCTCTTTTCTTGGACGGTCCCCACAAAATAGTGGTTTGGAAATAGCCATGCTGGCAGATGATTTCAGTGTGGTAGTGCACGACAAAAAATTTCTTAAAAAACTCTCAGCTTTGGAACAACATGTAGTGAGGTGAAAATGATGAAATTTTGTATGCTGACCTGATGTTCGATGGTGAAATTCAACAGCAAATGTTGTGTTTTTAATAATATTGTCGAGATATTTTCCTTAATATATTTATTGTTCCAGGTGATCTCTTTTTCCCGCTCGGCATTACAGTGAAAATAATTTTATTGATAATATTCAATGCGTTGCTGTTATTCTTATTTATTAGCATTGCATGTAATTTCATACTGAATATACCATTTCAATTAAATCTATTTCGGATTCTGAGTATTGCATCAGGACAACGGCATAGTGGTGTAACGCCGCAAAAAGATGGACAAGCGGATAGAATACCTGCCGAGTCTATTGTAGATTTGTGTTCCAAGGCGTTGTCTATGGTGCAGGATAGTCAAAGTATGGCCATTATTAATTCTGTTTCGAGCTCGAGCCTGATTGGTCGGGTAGTAAAAAAGTCGCCCAGCATCAGGTGCGTAAGGCGTCCGAAAGTCAAATCCAGTCTAAAATTCGATCTGGTTCGAAGGAAGCATGTTGGGAGCGGGGATGCGTAAATTTAATTAGTCTGTGTCCATATTGTTTTAGTTGCTTCTATTCGTTTTTTTGACAATTTACTTTTACTGAAATCTTATTTGGCTATTGTTATATTTGTTTTATGCATAGACAAAATATGAAATAGACTATTTGATGTGGACCGTCAAAGATGCCACTAACAATCTTAGTTCATTTTAAAACATTTCTATTGACAATTATTTATTGATTTTATTTATTTACATGATTATTAGATGTAACATGAAATGTCTTAATAATTATGGTTTGAAGAAAGGAATTATACAATAATATAACACATTACCTGTCCTTAAATAATAGATATTAAGAATTATTACTTATTTTAATTTTAACTAAGGATGTATATATTTTTTAAATATAACTGTGATAATAAATTAAATTAACAAAGCTTTATGGATTTTTGTTTTAGTAAAAATGCACTGGGAATCTTTAATATTTTATTATTGTGATGCCTTAGTGAGAAAGTGTTACAAGATAAATTAAAAAATATTAGGTAATTGTAGATATTCGGTTCAGATATGAGAAGCTTTATTTCAAGTATCACAACCATGAATTTATTCACTCCTGACAATTATATAAACAATCACTTTTTCATAAAGACAATTATATCATATAACAGCTCTTACTTTCACTGTTATTCTGCCACTGATAGCTGAATGTGTAAACTATGTAATTTTAGAAATTAATATTGCTGTCAAGTAAATAAAACATTTTTCTTCCTTTCTTTCCTTATTCTATTAGATATTATACAAAGAAAACATTGTTTGCAACCGGATCTACAGTAACGCTTAAAACGCTTCCTTGCATTAGGAATTTACTATTTAACCACTAACAGATTGGAGTAGTCAAACATAAAAATAAAATGGAATAAACTCATGGTTATACCACGACAATGTCTAAGTATGAAGCGAGTCTATTAATCTCGATCTAAATGTAGATATGCTATTGGTATTCGCGACCTCGTAATAAACAATTAACGCAACATTATTTACAACAGATCACAGCGCGTGGAATTCTTAGTACGGCAACATCAAAGCATGCTTCAAAAATATCCAAATTATTTTGTTTAAAAAAACATCAATCTTTGGGTTAATTTTTCAATCTTCTATATTTAAATAGTACTATAATAGGCATACTCTATGGTCACAGAGTATTAACGTTGCTTTTTAACTTCATATTAAATGTCGCCATACTAATGGTCCACGTTTCACAAGTTTCGACCGTATCCCTGAGGCGCGTATGTCCACCTACGCTACATCTAAGGTCCTACCAACTAACTAATATTATACAAACGTGAATAAAACATTTGAGATTTGAAAGCCCTTAAAAATTTGCGCGAGGGAGACGGAGACGAGATCAGAGTATCGGAGGCTTCAGGTCTGAAAACATTTCGTTTGATAGTCCATTTGTTAAGGAATGATACGCGGATAACACGAGTCACGGCTATGCGAGTATGCATGTTCACCATTTCTCTGATCTCTTAAAATAACATGAGCACCGTCCCTGGGGCGAGACAGGATCCGGGGAGAAGGTACATTAACAGACACAACTCCTTGGAAACATTATCGACTACGTAACCTATAGATTGAATTATTGGAAAATAAAATCTGATAAATTGATAATCATGAATTATTCATAAAATGAAGAAAAGATATTTGAATTTAAACTCTGAACACTCCACTCACATTGGCGCAAAATGAACGCGTCGCGACACGTCATGTTTCGAATATCACCATATTTTTTTATTACCAGCCAGCTTCAAAAAGGAGGTTTTAATTGTCAGACTGAATAGTCCCAAGAAAGATGACACGATCGCGACACTTAGTCTATGCCATTATGTTGTGCTCAATCGGAACAACTACCATAAATTTAGACAAAATCGACGTCTACGACTGAAACTATTTCAATATTATTGCCATTTTCGTTATTCTGCACCTTAAAGAAGTTTTATTTAATACTTGTAAGATAATTTGAATAAAATCCTACTTGCATGGGTAGCTTTAGGGATTTCTCAAAATATCCAGCATTTTTTAAACATTCTCAACTCAATAAAAACGTGTACCCGTGCAAATAGGAAATTGGTTAAGCTCACTCATTGACTACACTAATTGTAGACTTACTTTAGATTATGGAAATTTACATATGTATTTGTCTTTAACGATGTGTACCTCCAGCTCTAGAAACCTACCCTCCTATAAATCTTTCTTGTTGATTTGTGACTAAATGCACTCAACATTAATTTTACATGGTATATGATAAGAATTTAGATTTAGAAAATCAAGTTTTATTTAAACGTTGAGATATTGGTCAGTTATCCATTATATCTGAACGTAAATACTACGATATTCATTCTTTCACGGCAATGTTGAGATATTTCTCTATCCGACTCTTCCTGCATCATGATCTGGATGTTCACACCTTTAATAGACAATTACAAGTGTGATTCGCTTAAGCGTGAATGTAATCACAAGGCCAACAAATATGGCGTTGCTGAACAACCTTCGATAATAGATGAAGAGTTTTTGAGAAGACATTGGAACCGTTGCGTGAAGAGTGAGATTTAAATGAAAATCACTACTCATCAGATACTTTAACGTTCAATCGAGCAAAACAAGATAATAAATATCTTTCAAAATGTACATTCTTTATTCTGTTAATGTCTTTAACGAGTTTGCTCGTTAGAATTATAAAAACCATTACGGATCCATTAAATAAATTTATTAATTATTTTTTAGTCTAACCATACAAAATAAAGATTCAAATATGTTTTACAACTTGCTTGCTTGCTGGCAAACTATTTGGAAATTAGGCATATCAATAAATTTCAAAAATAAATGGCTTATTTAATGAATTTTCATTGAACGTATATAGATATTCTCGTCAAATGAAATAACGCATTTTTTATAGTTAAATCATTGTTGCTTCGATGAGTAGAAAGATTCAATTGGCATAATTATACTTCTTTATGTAGCATGTAAGAGTAATCGCATAGGCGGAACAGTAGAGAGAGAGAGAGAGAGAGTGAAACAAACATATCCAATAAACACCAAACAACTTTAAACAACATTGGTCCAGTTCCAACAAGATCGTAACAATAATCTGTAATAACCTTAAATACAACATGTGCCCAAGTAATAGTAATAGTAGCCGCTGCCTAATGACATTGACACGCTTATACATCTTTCGTGTTTTCCGGCCGACCAGTCCAGGGGAGGCCTGGCCTCCTTTCACTCTACATGTTCTAAAGAAACGTGCAGCAGAGTTATAGACGCGCCATCAGAGTTTTGAACTTGGATGATTTGAAAAATGAGTTTTCCTATTCACTAAAATTCAGGGGAGATGAAATTTCATTTCACATGCCCTAAAGCAATATTGGAGCAATAAAAGAGATCACAAACTCATCAAAGGTAGGCGAAATTTTATTATTCCTACATGCTCTAAACTCTAAAAACATGTTTAGTGAGATCACATACGCGCCATCAATAAATGCTTACGTTTTGATGAGTGGAAAAATGACAACATCTGAACTACATTAAAAGATTGCAAAGCCTCAATGTGTATTCTATTTTTATTTGGACATGGCTAATTCACTGTTGGCCATAGCGAACTCAACAGGTTACTCGGGCGGGGCTCTTTGAGCAGTCCGCCGCGGGAGACCGGTCCAACTGTGCGGCCGAACGGTATCTCACCGATGTGAGGCTGGTAGTAAGGATGTCGCCATCGTTTCCGGCGAAAAAGGAATTACTGCGATTCCTAAAAAGACTTCCTAACATTTTTTGGGCTTTTCTTCGCGGGAGACTATGTCTACACATTCCAAAAACAGTAAAGGAACCTTAATTCACATATTTATATATTTCACGTCAATCTATGACGTGGCCAAAATGATGTCGCATCATTGATTTGCCATCCCTGCACAATTGAATTAAGAAATTACTCTATATGCAATAGATTACACAAAGTCATATTATCAGGTAGTATATACAATTGAAACCGTTATTTGTATTATACTTAGATAAAATAAATTATGACAAGAGTTTGGGTTCGATAATTTCATCCCCGAAAAGGAATTGCAATGAACAATTTACATTCAATATATGCATAAGCGTGTAAATGTTTTAATAAATCATCGGGAACACAGCTCAACGCTTAATCAAAAGGTACATAAAGAACATGGTTCGCGAAATGAAATGGCTTCGCCACCCTTGGTGTCGACGGCCCCTATTCGCACCTATCATTTTAGACACCACTAATCTCATACTACAATGCGGCCTAAGATTGGACCCTCCTCGTCAGGATTTGACAGACGAGATAAATTTACCATTTACTTACCAGTAAACCAATCACGCTTTCTTCCGTTCTACCTTTTTATCGTATAGCGGACAACGGAGCAAGTGAGTTCTCCTATATGGTAAGAAAACACGCGCCACAACTCGCGCTTTGGGTTGTATTGCTGTCACTTCAACGGTATAATGTCAAGAGCCTCCGATTCAGCGAAACACATTACAAGTACCGTCTCTCGCTGAGTATTATGAGGCCCGTGGTATGTTTACAAATATTACGTTAGACAAAGCTCGTCCGTCAAATCAGCGACGCGAATGGTTAACACAAGACCACACTTCGTTCCCTCACAGTATCTCGGCGTAATTTGTAATTTTCCTATTTCCCGACTATGGTACTAGATAGATGATTGTGTATATAGTAAATGCACGGGAGCTGTCAAGAACAAAGCTGATAATAAGAGACTACCGCCGTCCATGCGGAACCGCACCATAATCCGCGCTTAGGTTGTGTTGCCGGGTTATTACGGCTTTTTTGCGGTGTGATTTCACCTCTGTGTAATACTTTGAACGAACCGGCCCTATTAGTGCGTCGGCGGGGCAACACTGTTAAAACACTCGCCCACTGTCGATCTCTTCAAAGAACGAGTAAATAATGAATTAAAGCGCAGGCCGAGACACTGCGAGCCAGCATCATTGTAACCCGCCAAGATAAACTTGTACGGACAAGTCTAATAAGATATGTTCGTGAACTATATAAATAAAGTGCACTAATTACTAGCGATGGCTACATTATTAATCTAGAATTATTATTTAAAACGTCAAAATATCAAATGCATGTCATTGTCAACGTCGAAGTGTCATTGTGAGCGGCTCGTTAGCTATAACTATAGCGATATTTTCATTTCATTTTGGAAAAAGTATTCAATTTATATATTTAAATTAATAATTTATTTATGTATTTATGGTGTTATTTGTTAATTCATCATCATCATTAGCCTATCAAGTCCACTGCTGGACATAGGCCTCCCCCAAAGATGTCCACCTCTTACGATCTTGAGCGATCTGGCTCCAGCGGCTGCCCGCGACCTTCGGGAGATAGTCTTTCCATCGCGTGGCGGGACGTCCCACTCTGCGTTTTCCGGTACGCGGTTGCCACTCGAGAACATTTCTTCCCCATTGGTTGTCGGTTCGTCGAGCGATATGGCCAGGTCATTGCCACTGCAACTTAATAATATGCGGGCAATGT
>DWCF01000064.1:0-75679 GCA_018230265.1 Delias oraia | reverse complement strand
TGAGTTTTCCGAACGCTGCCCATCCGAGTTGGATCCGTCGATTGACCTCCTTCTCGAAGCCGGACCTACTTAACTGGTAAGTTTGCCCCAGGTAGACGTATTCGTCAATAGCTTCGAGTATGGCATTCCCAACAATTACCGGTATAAGTGCGACATGAACATTAACCATGACTTTGGTCTTGTCCATGTTCATAGTAAGACCCATCTGTTGAGATACCTCGTTGAGATCTCCGAGCATTGTACTCAAATCCTCGAGCTACTCTGCCAAGAGAACTTTGTCGTCGGCAAAACGTAGATGCGTGATCCGTGTAATAATAACACACAATCTCTAAAAAAAAACTAAACATTAATTGTTGCAATTAAATTTTCTTAGATATTATTATATATTTATGTGAAACTTATGCGAATTCTTAATATTTCTAGATTATGAATATTAGGTACATTAGTCATACTATGTTAGCCAGGTTTTTGTTTTATTTCATAGTAACGTAAGCAAGAAATATAGCAACTATTTTTATTTGTCAACAATTTAAAATGGATGTCATAGGTCAATTTTTCTAATACATTTAAAATCAAGGGAAAGTTGAATTTCTCGGTAATGAATAACTTGTTATATTTCTATGGCTTAAGCTATAATACCACCAATAATTTATTTAGCAGTAGAATATATTCTCTATTTTTTGTAGAAGGGTTAACATTCACTTTTATATTAGTGCAGTCATTCGTGTATTGTGACAATAAAGCAATAAATAGTGTCTTTGTTTTATTGATCTTTAGTTTTTAAATTGCTACCTTATGATAGTGGGGTATATGAAATAAAAAATGTTTTTTTAAAAATTTATTCACCAAATATGTAACATGTTTCTCAGCAGCTCATTCATACACGGTGCAGCTATATTTATATGATTGTTTTTTAATATGATTCTTTATTTACAACAAAAATATTCATCTAAAAAAGTTGTTTATAAAATGGCAATCTAATAATAATTATATTATTTACAAAATCTTGGTGTTTACAAATAGACCAGCTAAAGTTATAGTAGATGACGAACTTGGTAAAGCCTAATTGAAGGTAATTTCTGCATGTAGATGTTTTTATACCTTTGGAATGTAGGTCACTTTGCAGAAAGTACTAATCCCATTTATAAACTTATTAACTATGAAAATGAATATGTTCTTGTTTGAGCAAAATAATTTATCGTTGAACTATATAATGATAAAATGAAAGGCACTTACTTAGTGCACAAATTAGTCGTTATACTAAATGTTTGAATATTGATCTTCACCATTAATAAAAATGTCTTAATTTTATAAAACAATGGTTCCTTGCAAGATAAATCGATTATAGTAAAGTAGCGAATGGTTTATATTACAGAGACAAATGACAGAGAAAATACTAACATAAAATGCACCTATTTTAACTAGGAACTAGACATATGGTCTGGAAAAAGACAGTAAGCAGGTATCTATAAATTGCATCATAACATTAAATTAATTTAAATATACAATAATTACAAAGTTGAATAGTTTGTTTGCTGCCAATAATTTATATTTTATATATTTTGTGCTCGAAACATAACTCTATTATATTTTCAGCTTTCATAATTTTAATTCCTAATTCTATCACAGTAAAATATCGAAACACTCTTAAATTATACAAAATTAAGTAAAATATCATTTAGCCTACATACTACTTGATGGTGAATTCAAACTGCTGTACTATTTACTATCAATATAAATCACGACACGATATTATTTCGCCATCAATTTACTAAAATAACTAAACGGCCCAGTAACGTGCAATATCTTTTATTGAAATTAATAAATAATCAAGCAATGGAATGATAATTACCACATTACATAAATTGTTATGTGCGCGCGTTTCTGAGATTCATATGTATTGCTACATTTCGAACAAACGTAAATATATACTTTATAAATTAATTTAACATTTTCATCCATTGCAAGACAAAGTGCATAATGATATCTATCTATAAAATAATATATCTTTTGCCGTATTTCGGTACAAAAATACCTTGAATTTCTGCATTAAAGTAGGCCTTTACATTACAAGACCATCACTGTCGTAATAAATTATGTGTCTAAATTATTAACAAGAGTCACTTTAGGGAAAAACTTCAACAAGAATGGCACTAAGACCAATAATTATCTAGTTCAATATCAGTCTTCTAAAAATATATACGGTGAGGTTTTGGTATAAATTTTAAGTAACATTTTATTCGACTAGACTATTCTAAAATCATAAGTACTTCTGATATTTTAAGTGGTCTACTAGCAGTATATATTATACATACTGACTTAGTGCCATTCAATTCTCCATAAGAGATTATAGATAAATAATACATAGTATTGGCCGTTATTCGGCGACGCCCACACTTGGAGTAGAGCCAAACTCTACCTAAGGCAAGCCTTTTCAAATGCGTAACAGCGTCAGGCCAAGCATACAGCACTAATTTAATAACGCTAAACTACTGCCAACTGATGATTACTAGGCACGGATATAGACGACAAAGCAATCGCACGTACGCTTTATTTCGGTAAATCTTTAAAAAAATGGTTTCTAAACGTCACTGGTCTTCTGGCATTTATGAGCATAAAAAAAGATACTGTGAGTATAAATTCGATTTTGTGTGCGTTGAGTACGATCGCTTGAACGCCGCGTGGTATTCAGAGAGTTTACGCATGGCCCAATTGTTGCCGGCAGGCCACCGCCGCGACTAACGCTGCCCCGCGTCCGCTACCATCTTCCGATAGCATTAGGTCGAACTGAAAATAAAAAAATACATTATTTGATGGGATAGTTTAAATTAAATTGAAAGGAATGTTACAATTTAATCTATAGATTCTGAATTAAACAGATTTAAAGTTATTGATAATGATATGACGGTCGCATAACGTAGGTAGGTACAACATAATATAGGAAATGTTATTAAAATAAAAAAAGTTATGAAATATTTGTTATTAAACTTAGCGTAATATTTTAAGATGATTGAAATGTCATTTTCTTTTAAACAAATTGTTAAGAACATAACATTAAATTAAGTAATATAACATTTTGAACAGTTATCTCAGATTTTAGAAGTACCACATTATTATTATTTATTATACGCGCCCACTACCTATGTTTTTTTTAAGCGGCACTTCTTAAAGTCTACTGATATCCTCACTCACTCTGGGAAACAGTACAAGTACCGTTTCACGCTGAGTATTCTGTGAGCCCGTAGTGTATTGAAATAAGTTCACATGATATGAAGTAACGTTCTTATTTATAAACCGTTTTCTTTTTCATCAGAATTCTGAACGGATAGATATTTTTGGCGATATTTGTTATGTGCAATGCACATAGGTCTTAAGCAGTAGGTAAAAGATAAATCTGAATTAATTAGCTCATAAAATTGTCGCCTTTGCTTTTAAGATTAAATAATCTTGCAAAATCTGTTAAAATGAATAATAACTGTAGAATGCGTCTAATTTTCTGCTTGTTTTTATCATCGCTGATATATCTTAAAACTACATTATATGTTTACAAGACAAATACTTTAACTAGTTTCTAGGTTCTACGCAGCGAAGCCGAGCTATAAATTCGATTAAAATTGGGATTTTCGCAAAGACGCCAATTCGGTCTAAAGTTTCCTTCAATTTATTTTATAATTTTCCTCTACAGGATTGACGTCACCAACAACGACAGAATAGTTCGTATCTTTTATCCATAAGAAAATAATTCTTAGAATTAATGATTATATAAGTTAGTTAACATATAATGGATCATATTTTTCATGGTATAGCGGACAACGGAGCAGGTGGGTCTCCTATATAGTAAGAGAACTACGCCGATCATGGACAACCGCACCACAGTATGAACTTTTGTGTTGCCGGCTTTTGGACGCCGCTTAAACTGTCTCAAATCCAACACAATACAAAAAACTATAAAATTTGACGAAATCTAGTTCAACTGAGACGTAGATGAGGTTCGGCACCTTATCTCATTACGATAAATGACCTTATTAAAAGTGTTATTGTTTTGAATTATTTAACGTCAATGACAGAGGCAAATATAATTTTACCCGAGGGAGAGCCATGCTGAAGCATATGATGACGCACTAATTAGGCCCAATCGTCCGATTTTATACCAAGGGTTCACAGAATACTCAGCGATACGTAGAGTGAGGATATCGGAGGCCCTTAAAAAGTGCTGCTTATGTGGCGTAAAAAGCCGACAGCAGAACCAATGCTCGGACTGTGGCGCGGTTGTTCGTGGGCGGCGGTGTTCTCTTACCACATAGTAGACCCACCTGCTTCGTTGTCCGCTATAGAATAAAAAAAACAGTGGGTAGTGGTGGTAGTGGGCGCGACTGTTTCCATTAGTAAATTAGTAAAACTCACCTGAATGCCAGGTCGGACAAGTTGGGCAATTTTCTCGCACATAAGCGTGTGGAAGTGGGGATGGAATCTGTAGACAGAGCCGTCGATGCCCACTGTGACGCGCGGCTCGTCCATCTTGTTGAGTAGAGTAGCTATCCCAGCAGACACGAGATGCGCCGCCCGACGTGAAACGCACTCGCAAACGTGTCGTACAGCCGCCATATCCGCTTCCGTGGCGTGTGATAATCCTGAAACGATAACACATTAGACAACCTCAAATTTTATTAGATAACGTAAAAAAATACTTCAATAAAAATTAAGTTAAGAAACTTTAAAAACAAGATGTCGATTAATACCAGACATTGAGAGTAGTACTATGTAGTAGAATAATTTATTAAATTTTGATGGATACTAATATTCCTCGGTATGTTTTGTAAAGTTAAATGTATTACATTTTAGTGCCTTTTGAAGTCGATTTATGATATTATTATACCTGTAGATTATAAGTTAGAATATTATTATAATAAAAGTAATACTACCCAAAAATGCTGAAATGGGATATTTTATATTGATGTTCCATCGACATTATTCATTGAAGTATGGAATTAAAAGATTTTTTTTGGTATAGCGGACAACGGAGCAGGTGGGTCTCTTATATGATAAGAGAACGTCACCGCCCATGGACAACCGCGCCACAGTCCGCGCATTGGTTATGTTGTCGGCTTTCTACACCATTTCCCACTGATATCCGCCCTCACTCAGCGAAACAGTTGAAATACCGTTTCACGCGGAGTATTTAAAAAAAAATTATGTAATTCTTTTTTATGTAATTTTATCCAATCGTCCTAAGAAATTAGAATAGCAAAAACATCTCTCCCAATAATTCATTATATAACGTGCAAACATCTTTCTTTGCCAAAAGTACGTCAAATTTGCGTCACGTTTTTATCTCTCATGTACGTAAATCCGTTTATCATTTACACAAACCGAATTCGTCATTTGGCCTTGGAAATAATTACTGGGGTGAAAAGTTACGTTGGTTTCAAAGTTGAAAGGTATCCCAATTTGTCATTTGGCATTGGAATTAATTACTAGGGTGAAAAATTAAAAGATAAATATACATTAAAGAAAACCTAATTTAATAAAAAATCCTGTATGTATTACTTGTTTGTGTAAAATGTGTGTTATCTTAATAATATTAACCCAATTGACCTCAACGTCTTGTCCTAGAGAATTCTAAACTAAACCGGAATACCACGAAATACCTACGCTAAATGATAACATCATATTCGTAATATTAACAGTAGTCTATAATTTTTTATAAAGATTCGGCGCTATTTAACATGTCAACAGAGAAATTAATATGATCCTATATCGTCACAATATTATTATAAAAGTAAGAATTATGACTACAGTATAGCATAGTATATATAGCAGTAATAATTTCAACAACTCGCACGTAATATATTAATTAAATGTAAACTTCTCACCGAGCTCTTCGAGAACATCCATACAGCTTGTGAAATCTCCTTGTTTGTCCGATTCAATTTCTGACACGTATTTAGTGTAGAAGCTTCCTCGCTCAAAGAGCAAATCTGACCCGCGACCGCCGAATAGCAGGCCCATACGAGTGTATTTCACAAGGGCCAGGCGCACCAACTCTCCCATATACATGCCAGATATCATCTTCTCTTGACTGAAATCAATAATTATTAAATTGTTTATTGACCAATTTCAATTACAATGAATCCCCACTCTGCAATACCAGTACCCATAACATACAGATTTTGTGATCTCTATCAGAGAGAACAGGTTAGAGAAAATTTATTAAATACTTTTTTCGATCTTATACTATCTTCCATTAAAAAAAATAATTTTAATTGACGTTATTCATTTTTTGCAATATTTTCGCGATTTTTTTTGTACGTTGATCTGTCTTCATACACTTAGCAAAAACATTAAACATTGATGATTATTAAATCTACCCGGACTTGTCGAATATATCGTACCTTGTGTGTTCATAAGTTTAGAGAGGAATTTCTATATTTTAAGGGTAAAATAAATGTGGATTACCTCTAACTTTGAAATTTCAAATATAATAAAAACAATGTAATTTTTATTGAGTTAATTTATATTATTTTATAATATATTAATTATATTATAATAATTTATAATTTCATACTTCTAAATTGGCCTAGAAATTTAGAGAATTTTATCTGAATAAATTACTAAAGCACTAAAAAACAAATGAATTACTCATAACTCGACATTGCACAAATCGTTAATGACACACACAATTAGTTGACAATTATTGCTTCGTTGTCATTTTATTGTGGAACATACGAAATTTTACACATACCTAATACGGATTATAAGAATTGCATTGTTAATAAAACATTTTGAAATTTGATATTCAATTCGGCTTATACAATTAGAATTCTTGAGAAGTTTCTAGATATTAATATATTAACAACGTAATACCATTTTACTTACATCTGTTTGCCAGGGTTGATTGATTTAACATCGACTTCTCTATCAAATTCTGTTCTCACGAAGTCGAGTGCACCATCGTCGCCGAAAGCGCCCCATTCTGTATTGATCAGGAGCTCAGGCTTGCCGGGGGCCCCGTCGAATAGTTCACAGTTTTCAGTCTTTTCCACGTAGCATGCATTACTGCCCGTACCTGTATTTTCAATTCAGATCTAACATTTGCATGCTATATTTTATCAAGCGTACATATGGCAGACAATGATAATATTATGAAAGTTGATTTCAAGCGAACACCTTTCTATTTTGGTCTCAAAAAAGGTTAGATAATGTGAATAATGCGTCGCATATGAATTAGAAGTGTTAGCGAATGTTTGTGAAGACGGAATTAATGAGTTAATCAATTCTTTCTGAATTAATCAAAGTGAACCTACCGACGATGAGTCCTATTTTGCAGTTGTGATTTTTCCACGCGCACGACATCAACGTACCAGTGGTGTCATTGAGAATAGCGCATATATCAATCTGCACGTCCTACAATGAGAAACATGCTGTTACATTCCAACTCCTGAATCCCAAGTGTTTCTTACATTACAACCCGCGGTGTTGATGATGATAGTTTAGAGGCTTTCAATCTTTATTTAATTCAAGTAGGCCATGATTATAACCAAAAATGCCATGACTTCCTCTGATAGAAAACAACGTGCACGCTTCTTAATATTGTCTTTTGCAATAGATTGATCCACAACCAAGATCACGTTACCAATACGGATTGCAGATAGAAAATAGTTAACATGCTGTTATGTTTGATAGTAGATAATTATTGTAAGAAATATTCCTTGACGAATAGAACTGTTGAAAGCCCCCACTGGCTCTCTTTATCATGCCTTATTCTAGCAGAGAGCTTTTATCATCGTCAACTCACCAATAATCATTCCTATTCGGCAATGGGGGTTTCTAAAAGCACATGACATAAGAGTCCCCGTTGCGTCATTAAGGATACCCATCACGGATAAATCTAGATCCTGTAAAATCGTATGCCTATTCTAAATTTTGCAAACATGTAAATTCATCGTTTTGGCATAGTCATAAAGTTGAAAAAATGCATCGTTTTGGCCTGGTCATAAAGTTGAAAATTGAAAATATTAAAATGGGAAAATACAGAAACTTCGTTTTTCCTTCCTTCTAGGATAATCAGCAATTGTACAGGGTTTCACATGAATTTGGATGCTCTCAATAGCAGCTGCCATTACTATTTCTAACTAATTGTAAATAACATCTAACTTACCCCTCGTCTGGCAATAGCATCCTTGAGACCTTGTACTACATCTTCTCCTACGACTCCGGAACAAGAGAACCCCTTAGTCCAACGTTGTAACAATCCTTTAGTTAAACCCAATTGTTTAAGCGGGAAGCTAAACGTAAACCCGAGAGCAAGACGTTCTTTGTAGACGTCGTTCTCCTAAAACATATTATCAGTCAGTTTTAAATTATTATTGTATCATTATTCAGTACAATTTATTTTGTTTTGATAAAAATAAAACAATTTATATAATAATGGTCACTTTACTATTAGTACATTATACTTATATACTGACCTTCATGAAATTAGCTAGACATTCTGCAATATGGTCGAAAAGCGCAACACCCGTGCCGGTCATAATATGATTTGGAATGGCATAGATTTTTGACTTCATATCAAAATGATTCTCTCCGAGATTTATAATAAGAACTCTAAAATTTGTTCCTCCTAAATCTAGCGCCAAAAATTTACCACGCTCTGTAATAAAGACAATAAATATTAATATGTACGTTGAAATCTTTTATTTTATTTTAAATTAAGCAACGATTATTGCAAGATTTGGTGGAGTTTTTTAAAGGCCGTATATTCATTACAATATGGAACATAAAAGCTTGATACAATAAGATATTGCTAATATTCAATACCTTTTCCGTTCGGTAAATCTTGGATATAAGTAATCCAGCATTTGACGATTGAGTTTGCATGGCTGTCTTTTCCGAGACCTTTTATGAGGTCTTTGTGAAGTCTGCTCATTATCTCCCGGATCTGCTTATCTGACATGTGGAAGACTTCGCATTCTTCGCGAATCTAAAATTATTATAATAAATACCTATCGTTAATAATACATAATAGGTCTAGGAGCTCTTTGAATCGACAGATTAGAATGCAGTTTTTCGTTTAAAAACTAACGAGATGGATTGTTCTGGCGACATTTCATAACGATTTTTATAAACTAATTCATTTATGAGAAAATATTCAACGTTACGTCTGTGGTTTTTTAAAATGTTTTAAATTTAAATGTTTATTCCAAAACAAATACATATACATATTTTAAATAAAAAGCTAAAAGTAGACTTATAACACCGGGTTGTTTCTAGTTAAGCTTACATAGGTAAAAAGTTGCTTGAAGTGCGTTTCGAACATATTTCGTTAGTGCTTTCGGCGACCTAAGCAATTCATGTAATATTATACTTAAATATTCCCTTCTCTAGATATAATTTAACTTGACTCATACGGGAAAGAACCGGTAATTTAATGCAAATTGTACAGTCATCGCGCGGGGTAAGTGTCGTATCTAGGGGCTTGGCCAAGATATCAATTGACGATGACAAATAATTTTTGAAGTTTAAGAACCTGACGATATCGAGCATGTTTAGTCTGTTGATAAATGTTTATTATCAACTACTTAGTATTTATTTATCGCGGTGTTTATTTTATAATAATTTTGAAAGAATGTATGTCTGAAATGCAACTTCTGTGCACGAGTAGTGGCTAGTGACGGCAAGCTAACAGTCTATTTTATCGCGAACGAGTTCCACAAGGTCAAAGCGGTCATTACTACACCACTCTGTAGTTACCGTACAATTGTCGCTACTGTAACATTGCTTTCCAATATGAATTTCAAAGTTCATAATTCAAAGTATATTTTTAACTGGATCTTATGTCAAGACTAAGAAATGTTATCATAAAAAATGAAGTTAGAAAGCAACTTACCTGAAGCAGGTTGTCTACAACTATACCCATTTTAATTTATATTGATGATTTTTTATGAGAATAACACACACGCGAGCGTAATCAACGACTTGCTTTTATAGCATTGAGTTGTGAAATGAAGCACGGCTAACGGGGGCGGGCCGCGGCATACGACTATGCCAGTATGCTATGACTGCAGACTCGGCTTCGTTTTTACGTTATACAGACTGACGCGGTCTGTTTCATTCATGACAACAAACTGCTGTTGTCTCCCTCACGTGTGCCAATATTATACGAAATAGAACAGTGCAACTAGCGTTACGCGACATAATTTGCTGTATCAAAATTTCAATTCTTTTAAATAAATTCAATGATAACATGGACATGATTCAACTATAACGCATTTGAATGTATACAAAATCCTTCGGAATATTTGTCATTCCATCTCTGGCGCACCTCCATCCGCCTGAATGCGATTGGACGAGATGTGGGCTCGCTTCTGACGTTAAATAAATTCCCAGAGTTGAACGTGTTTCTATATTTGTAGAGCCTGTACATGTTGGATGAGACCGGCTGTGTGTGAGTGGTTTCACTTAGATGCATAGGTCAAAATTAGCAAAGCATCTAAAAAAGACCACCTATATACATTTTCATCTGATTTCCAAGCATGCACTCTGCATACCGTTACTGCAGAGCGTGTAATATAAAATTAAGATTCGTATTATATGATAATTACATGAAGACAACTGCAATGAGACGCCCTGTTTGGCGAAGAAAGCCAATGTTTTACAACGTTATATGATTTTTGATTGTAAAAAATTGATAAAATTATAGGAATCCAAAGTTTGACTCTACACGTGAATAATGTAAATTAATTAGTAACACAACATTTACTGTAAAAAAGTATTAGTAACCTAAGGATACTAATACTAAAAAAATCGACTGTATGCCATACAGTAGGTACATATACATACTTACATTGGTATTAGATTCATAATAAAGAAATAAAATTGTTTCTGGCTAATCTTATACATTCATAACCAAGGTACCAGGTAACCAGGTATATTCTGTAGAACATTTTATTTAAATTAGATTAAACAGGTAATAAAACAATTAATAAACAAAAAGGACAAACTATCACAAACGCGGAATTAAAACAAGTTGGAAAGATGGTTTAGCTTGGCTACTTTAAATCTTGTAGGTAATTTATTTATCTAGAATTTTAAATATTTATAATATCTAAATAAATTATTTTAGACGTTGTTTACCGCCGATTGCGACCGCGAATTGCGATCGAGCATTTTGGCACCCTTTCTGACAGTCGCATGTCCGAAGTTTATTTTTGTTTGTCTCGTGACAACACTTACTGTATGAACTCAATATAATTTAATATTATACAAAACAAGGAAGTAATGAGCTATTGTTTAAACTTTATTATAATTGTTTTATAATCCGATACCAAATAAAAGCATCAGATTAAAACAACTTTAAATTTCTGATGACACTAAGGTAATTACATGTATGTAGTTAAGAATATTTGAGTTAAAACTGGTTAAAAGTCACTTATGTTTTTTTAAATTAAATTCAAAAGCTTTAAAACAGCTTAAGTAGTGATTAATCAACATTTATTTTGTGATGAGTCTAAAACAGTACAAAGAAAATGATACGGATATCAGTGCTATAACTGAATCTCAAATGATTTAAGTCCTTGATGTACCAAATATGATTATAACTGATGATAGAATTGGGATGTTGACTTATTTTGAAAAACTGTTCTATAATAATCTTTAATATCTAATTTAGCTAAAATACACATATCTTTTTCAAAACGGAAAAGTTTTCGATGAAAAATAGCAAGTTTTATTTTATTTTATAAAATTCCGATTTTATAAAATAAAATAAAAATTGCCAAAACAGAACAAGTGTTATGGCGTCCACTTGTGACGTCATTTCTATTATATTTGGTCGTTAACATTGGTAAATAGTAGGAGTTAAAACAATCTAAAAGAAGTCCTCTTTAAGAGGTTAGATTTAATTGAGTACCTATTTCATTTCCAGTTGCAAAATGTTATGGAGAACTATATACAATATCATTTGATGGGTTCAGTGTCAAAAGTTCGTATGATACCAGGCTGTGTATTCACAAAATTTGAATCCTAACCTGGAAACGGATAGCTAACGAACGGACGGAACGTATCAGAAACCAGGAAACGACCAGCTACCACAGAACGATCACATGTTATTAAAAAACAAAGAAAACTGCTAATTGAAGAATCAATAAAATATCTAGAAGAGAAATCTATGACAACACAACATTTAGAACTTTAGAGCTGAACAGAAATCTTTGTTTGAATCAAATCAACTCTGGATAAATTCGAGCTGTTAGCTTTGGTAGATAAATCCTTGTTCCAATACCTGATTTTGTTTTTGATAAAATAAACTAAACAATAAATTAACAGCTATTGCAAAACACTCAATAAAGTAAAACAAATTAATTAATATCGTCGGAAAGGTCTCATAGATCGTCGAAATTTGTTACAGTGACAGAACTGTCATAGATGTGACGTAATTGAATATGATTGGTGTTCAACTGAACATGGCGGACTTGTAGTTTTTGGAGTTTTATTTTATCAAACAACTAAATAATCTTGAGTAATCATTTAAAATATAATACTATATATATTGCAGTTCACCATACTAATTCGTTATTTTTGGAATTCTTACTGTCACTAATCATCCCCATTAAGGACAAATTCAATAGGGCCTTAGAGGTTGATAAGTAATTATTATCTAAGTTAATTAAGTATATCAAACACACTGATGCCTTTAAAACCCCAACTGCATTAATCAAATATTATATCAACTAATAGTGCATTTGACTGTCTACTTATGGTAATTTTCTTTTTCTGTGGTATTACTTATACTTAAGACAATATGAAAAAAATCTAATTACAATTAAAAGTATTAAAGAAAATTGGAAATTTTATTACTTAAGATAATTTACTAAGAAACACCGCATTCATATAAAAAAGCTGTGATTGTTTTGTTTAATAGATGTATAGTTATTTTCATCTAAACATAGTGTTTTCATTAAAGTGTCCAGCATTAGTGACTAATGTTCCCTAATTAAAATGAAACAAAGCATGCAGGAAATAAATATGTGTAAATAAGTTTAATAATTTAGTATATTATTTTATCTGTAAAAACTGCCTTTACTGTGATATCAGCACTTTAGTCTATAACATTCAGGTAAAGTACCGCATCGCTTGTTATCAGTGATAGCACTTTTAAGTTGCGTGACTCTCGACTTTTGTTTACGCTTGTATGCTTGTATACATGTAGTATACGTAGGTACAATATTAGATGATTTATTTCCATTCGGTCGGTAAAAATAACTATTTTTTTTATGTCAAATACCTTCAAAACGTGTACGTATATATATTTTTGTATTATTAGCGAAAATATTTGATAATATAATGATCAGTAATATATCGTGAATGACAGTTTAACTTTGATGTCAGCATAATATATTTACAATCTAATCGCTGACATAATCTGATATTACTGGTTATAACCGCCTTTTACGATTACTTTGAAATTGTTATTTTGCGTTTTTAAAGTTATATGAACTCTGATGCAATTATTCAAGAGCTAAACGAAGTAGATAAACTATTTTATTCATATAGGAGATATTCTATATGAAATTATAATGGAGTTGTTTTTTGTTTTCATTATTTCACTTGTAAAGTAAAATTTCGTAAGACTGAGTATAATCAATCAATAGGCTTTGTTTTCATTGACCTTCGGGCGAACGAATCCTGAGAATTGCAAAGTTAATCCATAGTTCATACTAATAATATCAATTCTGATATACAATTAACCAAACATCTTTAACTTTAATTTCAGGGATTTCAGAAACGCAGTTCAATAATTAAATTTACTAATCACTATTTCGGAAATAAAATTGCATTCAACATCTCTAAATATTATAAACCTATGTAGGTATGTAAAGATAAAAAAGAGAATTTTGTTTCCAAATCTAGTTATTTGTATGTTATGTATCCGACCTTCCATTAAATAAAGACAATTCATTTAACCTTACTTTTTTTAACTACTGAAATTTGTAGGCTATTAACGAACCCTATAAATTTTTAGCATATTTTAAACAAATATTAAACTTTGTGTACTTACGACGTCTCGTGCTTGACGCATATCGATTTGTCTTGTCAGTCTCGCTGACTGAGATAAAAGGTGATGAACGAGGAGCGTTGGCGTCCACAGGATGATGGCATAAATTCCACTGGTCACAAATATATTTTGATATACGCTTAGGCGAATACCGGTTCGTCTAGAAGCTAGACCGTTTGCTCGTATCGTTAACAAATATCAAGTGAAAGGAACGAACGTGAACCGTGAGCGCGGGACACTAATAGTCAAGACTCAAGGGTCACCTTGAAACGGCTAGCGCATGTGCACCACACCCTCGGCCCTCTCCGCCGCGCCCCCGCGCTCTCGCGTCGTGTGACGTCACACTCGGCCCCCGAGCATTCATAGTTTGCGCGCCACGTGACGCCCTTCATGCAATGCTAAACCGCTCTGGTTGCTTCGAAATGCTGTGTTCCAGTGAAATATAACCTTATTATTGCGAAACCCAGATGACGAATGAAATTAAGTAAAATATCACGATGACACCATTTTCTAATTCCATTACATAGATTTAAGTTCTCTAAAACTTAAATAAAGTAGGTAATCATAGCATTACAGTTTGTAATAACAAGCTTGTCTAACACGTGTAGCTGCAATCATACAGTTCAAGGAAAATAAATATGAAAATGACAAAGGCAGACGAACGTACAATCTACCTAGATAGGTAGGTACCTATCTATTTATTGAATGGAAATTATAAAGCATTAAAACGTATAAAAATAAATAAATTATATATAATATAATTTATTTCTTTATTTAAATGTAAAATGAAGTTATATTAACTACAAAAATATATAATAAAATACACCCTTTCCTAACTTTGCTATAGTATAATTATACTCTCTCATTTTTGCAACTGCAAATTCACATCAGCGAGAATGTGACAGATGTATTAGTTATTTAACGTAAAGCTTGTATTTAATAAGCAATAATATAATGTATGTACGAATGACCTTGAATTCAACGTGCATTTTTTCCCTTTCATATTATACAAGCAATGCATTGAAATTATAAAAACGATAACATAATACAATCCAATATTAATATATTAACAGTTTTAATGATAAAATAAACATCAAAAAGAGTTATTAACCTATTTATTTTCCTTTATATATTGTAAGAAATATAACCGTTATATGAAGTATTTATCTCTTTCTATTATTTCTACTACAAACACCTAAAATACTATTTGGCAACAACGAACGGTGAAAGGTTTGCTTCAATTGAAAGACGTGGGTGTGGTTAGACGTGCCTCCAAGCAGGTTCCTTATTGAATAGCTATAGCTAAATTGCCTTCACTGCAGCCTATAGGTTACATTTTATGCTATTCTCGATTCATAGTGCGTGATATGAAACACGTGCCATGTAAAACTCATGCATTAAGACATTCCATAGATTAATATAACCATAATGTTATTGATTGTACCTAGAATTACATTGTATAAACAAAACTTAAATGGTTACGCGAATCAGTTACTTGTTAATTATGAATAAAATTGAAATATTAAAAAAGTATATTATTATTATTATTAATAATAAATACTTAAATAATTTAATTGTGTTGCTGACTTTTTACGCCACTTAACCGTCATTTTTGAGGGCTTCCAATATCGTCATTCTGCAAAACACAGTATAACTGTCGTTTCACGCTGAGTATCCTGTGAGTCCATGGTATCAAACGGACGAGTCGGCCCAATTAGTGCGTCAGAATATGCTTATTATTTCCCATTATTGAGATAATATTTAATTATTAATAAGTACAAACCGAAAATATCATTACTTAGTTTCTTTACGTAAATAATTTCTTATATAACTATAAATAGTAACACATTTTATATTTCATCATCATCATCATCATCAGCCCATTCAAGTCCACTGCTGGACATAGGCCTCCCCCAAAGACGCCCACCCGCTGAGCCCCCCTATGACCATTTTCTATTTAATTAGGTATAATGTTAATAGTTGAGCTTAACCCAACACATAATTCCTACTTGTGACTAAAAAGTCACGAACATTGAACTTGCTATGGTTGCTAATATCTCCTAAAAACTTCAATTAGATACCTCTTATTATAGGTACCTATCTAAGTAGTAGTATTCAGACTTTAATGTTAATGCTTCATAAGATTCAGCTTTGTCTGATTCGAGAGATTTAGAAATTACATTTTCATTAAAATTTTCAAATTATAATGCTTCATTTATTACGTCTATGAATCCAATATTTTCATGTTTGAAAAAGTTTTTGTGTTAATATAAAAGTATAAAGCAACAATTCCATTTTAAAAACTATGTATAATATTATTAGGTTCAATTATGACATTGTTTTATTCAATCTAAGTATTTGAATGACAAAACTGTAGTTATCGCTTATAGCTTACTTATTCTGAATATGTATTATTTTGAATGTTTCCTGTTATATTACAAGCTTACGGAACTAATCGCATACCATTCCTACAATTTTTTAACAGTTTTATACTCACTTTAGGGCAAATAATTTCCTTCATATTTGAAAAGTAGAAAGTCAACAATCGAAGTACACACTTGCACACTCAGTTAAGATCTAAGAAATGTAACTTTTTGCGTTGACTTTTCAATGAATTTTCCTCTATAAACTGCTTTATCTTTGCACCACAGTAATATAATTATAATCTTTATCTAAATTGAGACTAGAATTACTGTCTCATTATTGCGCCGAAGCGTATAATAAACATAACATTTATTATTGGTTTAAGTGTTATATTGTCATTATAATAATAAAGTATTGTTTCACAATAAATTAATTCACTTTTATGTTCCAATAAAGATGTATTGTGCCGCCTAGGTGGGTCTTTCTACTACTGAATGTGGTAATACAAAAAGATTGTTAGGTAATAGATATTTGCACTTTGTCTTGAAAAACTTGGCTGGTATCCAACAGTAAACTGATCTTCCAACCAAAATACTGAGAAGGAATAATAAGTCCAAATCTAACAGCATATCCCGAACATCAAACCTCTAAATCTACTGAATGAATTTTAATTCGGTTTTTAATTAATAAATAATTTCACCCGTGGGAGAGCCATACTGAATCATATACTGACACAATAATTGGGCCGGCTCGTCTAAAGTGATACCACGGGCTCACAGAATACTCAGCATGAAATGGTACTTGTACTGTGTTTCGCAGAGTGAGTAAGGATATCGGAGGACCTTAAAAGTGCCATTTAATCGCCGTAAAAACCGACAACAAATCGATTGCGTGAATTGTAGCGCCGTTGTTCATATTATAAAAATTGATAACTATATAAATTTAAAAAAGGTTTTCAGCTGTGACGCAGTCAAAAAAGTTTTATGTTCTTTCTCTAAGTCTTCTAACCATTACTTCAAAACCGTATTATAAATTATTCTACACTTATTTATTCGACTGAGAATAATATTTTAACTATAGTATTGTTTAAAGTAGGAAAAAATATAAATTTTAACAACACACTGGATAATATTGTATATCGACAATATTGTATTATATTGGCGAATCATGATGATTTAAAGTTTTCATGGTAACTGATGATAACGCGGGTAATAACTAATAATACTAACAGCACCATTATTATTGTATAACTTTGTAACTGCTAACCAAAATATTATTGAATCCATTCAGTCCAAAGATTCGTTTTCTCAAGGCTAGCAAAGAGAATCATACGCTATTATCTGTCTATTTTATACGTTTCAAATAATCATGCATGTATAATAATACAAAAAGAGCTAAAGTTATATATCGGTACTATTAATACCAGATTTTAGTTCTTATCAACGTCGTCTAGTTTTATCCGTCACGTATCGGAAAGTTACATTGAAGTTTTCATTATCACTGATAATACGTATAGAAATATATAAATACAATATATATTTTTTAAATTTTCGTCAAAATCATCATCAATATTATATATAATTACACCTATTATATATAAATTATTTGTCAATAATAAAAAATATATTTTTAAGTTAATAATAATTGTTGTTATTCATTTTTAGTATAACGTCCTCTGTTGTAGTTATTAAAAACAATTTTTTAAATACTTCTACTGTCTATACTATAAAGTTTATATACTATTTGAAGATTTGTCATCATCATTAACAATGAATAAAAATTATATGAAATTGTAAGTGTAAAAGAAATAAATAAAAGGATCTTTTATAGCTATCCGTAATTTTTTGTCGTCATGTCATTTTTCACATTCACAGTGCAGTACGATTATATATGTTACATCTAGATGGCGTCTTTAGAAGTCGTCTTTATTTGACTTCACTTCAGACATAAACAGCAGACGGCGCATTTAAAATGTATTAAAGACTATGCATGTTAAAGCATTTTTATAATAGATGTACAGATGGCGTTATTTCCAACTTCTGAGTGCGTTTTCAAATAATTACGAACTATTTCCATGTATTAATTAATTACAAACACTCAAAATAATCATAATGAATTATTAAACTAGTTATTTCATTTAGTCATTTCATTCTTACATTCATAAATATAAGAATATTACAATTATTGTGATTGAGTTTACTGATGATGTAAAACTTTCAATTTAATTAGATTTATTATTTTTAAATTCGTGTATCTGTTATATTTCATAATAAGTGCTAAATAAATTAATCTCGTAATCGCTGTATGATATTCTTTGAAAATACTCGAAAAAGATCAATACGATGCCCTTGTATAGTCAAAACTTAAATCAGCTTCCATTACAACTATTTTCATGTAAGTAGGTCTAGAAACAACATGAAGTCATCTCCGGTGAGGAATGTATCGTGTGCGTGGGATGTGTGGGCAGTTTATATTGAGTTATATTATTAATTTTATGTTATATTAATTGAGCTCCCGTGTCTTAGTCCGTTTAACTTTGATACATTCGATAACATCGCACTGTTCTGTGACCTTGACTAATTTGGTTAAAAGACTTGACTGACGACTGTCTCCGAAGATTAATCACACTTTATAAATAAGCAACCAGTTGAAGTTTTTTTTCTCAACGTCTTTTCTTTGCAATATCTATCGACAAATGTAGAAATTAATTTCTATTATTTAATTAATAACACAGTAACGAAGTTCGAATAAAAATTTGTTTCATAATTTTCTAGTTTATTTTTATTAATTGCCATTATGTGTGTTTTTTTGCTGATCATATTGGCTATTTTTTTCTGTGTAATAATAAATTTGCTACCTTAACTGTCACTATATCTTATTATGAGCCTAAGGTCCAACTTGTAAAGGTAATTTCACCACGGAAATTAATATTATTGTGAACTAAACTACATTTCGTGAATTTTTAAATCACTTAACTTTTAAAATCTTGTATTCAATTACAGGTTTTCGTAGCGCCAGATTAGCCGTAGCTGCCGTAGCAGGCGCAACCGTTTAACGACGGGCGGATTCAGTACACATGTAACTTTCGTTGCGCGCACGCATACACTTTGCGTTACGAACGAACGTTAACGGGTAATTTAAATTACGGAGAATACATACTGTTGAAAAGATTTGTTGCATTTAATAGTGATAATGTTATGATATGATGTTTTGTGTGAACGCGTGAGCGCAAGGGCACAATGGCTTCGCTGGTGAATTGGCACAAATGCCTAGTGTTGTTGGGATTGGCTTTGTCCGCCCGGACAATTGGTTGCGATTATAGTTCCATCACCGAGAAATTTGGAACGGAAGCTGCCGCGCGATGCAGCGAAAAATGTCCATTTCAGGTTGGAATTCACATGCATTTTAATTAATGTGCACCACACAGTTTGCAGTTGCAGCACAGAGTTTGTTTTACGAAGCTTAAGTTTTTATTATTATTTTTTATATAGTATAGTGGACAACGGGGCAGGTGGGTCTCCTATAAGGTAAGAGAACAGCGACGCCCGTGGACAACCGCACCACAGTCTGCACATTAGTTGTGTTGTTGACTTCTTACGCGGAATTTTTAAGGGCCTCTGATATCCTCACTCAGTCACAGCGAAACACAATACTAGAACGGTTTCACGCTAAGTATTCTGTAAGCCCGTGGTAGTCACTTCGGTGTCAGCTTCAGCATGCCTCTCCCACGGGTGGTTATAATGTATGTGTTATGCTAATTATTTAGCTTAGATATTGCAATATCAGAAATCATGTTATCAAGTTATTATGTAGGTTAAAAACAACTGAGATAAAAGTAACCATCAAGCAATTTATATTACAAGACAAAATATATCTTTAGAGATTTATTAAATACTGCCCACATATTGAGTATTTCTTTTCTACTGAACGCATAGAAGGCGAAGATAAATAGATTGATTGAGTCAACAAAGACAATGTTTATGGACGCTAGGATTAGCGCGTTTGCACCAGTTCAACGCTCAAGTAATTGTTGACAATTAGCGAACGGGTTTCATCAACCAAACTATGCTAAATATAGACTGCCATTCCTATTTTTTTATAATATTAATTTGCAATGACGCTTTAATACAGATTTTAAGTACAGGCTAAATAAGAGTTTTAAAGTAGTTTTTTGTTTTAAATGATTTTATTGACAAAATAATAGATATTATATAAGGTTAAACTTTGTATTTTTAATAAAATAACACATATTGGCTATTTAATTATATCAAAACGATTCTTTTTTTCAACATAAAAAGTATGTAAACAACTATTTTCGCTCGTAGTTATAAATTCCAGAGATAGAGAACGTATTTGATTAATTGTTTTGTAATTTGTGCGGCAGTCTTTATATTAATCAAAGCAGCAAAAAACCTTTGAAGGTTAAATGATCCCAAATTGTAACCAGTAGGTATAGTATTTCGAAATTGAAACCAGACAAGTGCAGGACAACCGCACCGGTTCCGCTCACACGCTCGCAAAAAACAAGGCTCTTTGTAGCATATTATGAACGAAAATATGTAAATTAAATTTTCTCATTTCTTTAGACCTTTTAAAGCTATTATAAGACCATCGATTTGTTTCTAGAATGACAATAATATTCTAATTATTACTTTTATATGTTAGGTATATCTTCGGTGTTATTTCCATTATAGTTTAAAACTTTATTTATCTCAAATTTTTCAACGTTTTTTTGCTTTGTTTTTATTCATCTTAGTAAATTTTAGATAAAAAACGTTAAAATGAAATGAATTTGATTTTTAAAAATGTAATTGATAAGATACATTAATAATAAAACCTCGAGCTTTTAATTATTATCATATAACAATATTAACAAGTTTTAAAAATTTTAATAAGCTTATGTCCAGCAGTGAACACCTTAAATGATGATGATGATGAACAATTTTACTCTAACAGGATTGCGTAAACTGCAAATTATTTTTCAAATCTTATATTTTATCACCATAAAATTAAAGTTATTCGAAAATCCCACCAAGTAGTGATCAACTAAAATGTATTTGTTATTTTGTACACATTTTTATGTCGAAAACGTTTTGCCATTGACGTAAGGGACAAAAATCTCGATGTCCCATCAGTAAAGGCACGCTTCGATGCGCGTGCGCAGTCACGCCGGAAGTTATTAGCCTAGTCTCCGGTGGATGTTCAACCTGATTATTAAAAACCTGTTACACTTTTTGTCCACTTGACATTTTTTTACATTTTGATTTCCTTTCAGAATCGAACCAGCGAGGGGCACTTCGACGTAAATTGTGGCCCTGACTGCAGCGTTCAACAAGTATGTTTTTTTTTTCATCCATAATAAACACAAATAGTATTGACATTGACAGATTTAACATTTTTTCTTAAGTCATGACACTGAGATATGATATTTAACATTCTTATTCACAAACTTTTAATTTAATCACAAATTGCATAGATTTTTTATAATAAACTTCCAGCTAAAGCTTGAATAAAAGTCTGTCAAGAGATTCTAAAAGTTGTGTATTTTAAATATTTAAACTTTAAAATATATGATTATTACTTTATGATTTATTTAATTAGTATTCATTATTGATTTAAAATATATGTAAAATAGTATGGTATTTTAACAAGTTGCACTTTCTGGATTCTATCTCTACTGAGTTATTACTCTGTTTATTAAATAAGTATTAATTAAGTCTCTCAATCGATAATGCTCGTAAATAAATTGTGCATAAAATGTGTCAAATAAATTGCTTGCAGTGACTATAAAAATAAGTCTGATAAGAGAATTTGTGTTTTGTTTATTATACATTGTATTGCGTATTACTACAAAATTTACGACTTATAGGAAATGGTTTATGTAACTTTTTATTTTAAAAACTAATAACTCCTTAAATTTATCATGTATTTTTTTCTTTTAATGTGCCATTGATGAACAAACTACGATATTCCTTATACATATTCTCTTTTGATTCTGAGCAAAATCAACTTTTTGAACGATTACTTACATTATTTTTTTTATAAAAATTGGGAGGTAAATGAGCAGTAGGCTCATCTAGAATAAGTGATTTACCGTTTAAGTTTAATGATTAAGCCCTTTTTTAGCCGTAAGCCCGTATCACGCGCTCCAGTAAGGTGATCTACCTTTACGTTAATAGAATTTATAATAATATGCACGTATAGAATTTGGAAAATCCCGATCTTTTTTATTAGTGTTTTAAATATTAAATCTTTGTATTGGATTAAATTAAATAAAATTGTAGGAATGAAACATGACATGAATGGAATTAATCTTCATTCCGCTCGGCTCAGTATACTTTATAATGTTTATAGCACAATTTAATACGTCAGTCTCTATTGCCAATGAAAATGGCGGTAGCCATTATGTAGTTGGTCTAAACCATGCTCACTTGTTCGTTGAGTTAATGTTACACTATATTTTATATCGTATAAGAAAACTTAATAACACTGTTTAAAAGTAGGTACAATAATTTAGTATTAAACCCCTCTTGTTTCTGGTAATAATGGTATTTATTCACGAATTTTCTAGTTTTGGAAGCCTCGTTGTTAAGTAGTTTAAAAAGTTTAACATGAAGCGAGAGGCATCGGTTCAAATCCCGGTCAGGACAATTATAAATTATAATTTATTTGATCTCTGGAAGGACTTGACAGTGGCCGGGTGAGTGTCTTTATACTGTTGCATATGTGGGATAACCAATTGGGCCGGCTCGTCTGAAGTAATACCACGGGCTCACAGAATACTTAGCATGAAACGGTAGTTGTACTACCGTTGTGAGTGAAGATATCGGAGGCCTTTAAAAATGCCGCTTAAATAGCGTAAAAAATCGGCAACAATACCAATGCGCGGACTGAGGTGAGGTTGTTCATGGGCGGCGGCGTACCTTATAGGACACCCACCTACTTCGCTGTCCGCTATACCATAAAAATACTAGTTAGTTAAGTAGGTATCTACAGAATATTTCTGTTTCTCAAATCTATATAGAACTAGTAATAAATTTTCGTATCATCTGTGAGGCAATATTAAAAAACACGATTACAAGAAACCGTCTCAATTGGATACCCCATACAAAAATAATTACCTATATCTATAATTATTATAGATAAGTCAAACATATCATTTTGTTTAAATAACCTTTTTAAATGATATGCAATATTATTATAACGAAAACATAAATAAAGTCAAAGATAAAATTTCTCATTAAGATATATTTTTTTCAATATGATATATAATATGATTTAATAAAATTCTCTTTTCAAAATATACAATATGTGCATTTAAATAAGTAAACTTAATAATCTAGAATATTATATTAAAATTATTTTACATCTAATTTTATTCATTTGGCATTAGTGGTAAAATTATATAAATAAAAACACACATACATACAACTTATTCGGTGAGTATTCGGTGAGACCGTCAAGCCCTTCAATAGATCGAATAAATTATAAATTAAATTATTATTTATAATTGTCCGAACTAAGATTCGAACCGGATACGTCTCGCTTCATGGTAGACTTATTAAAACACTTAGCTATAAGGCTCTCAAAATATTATATAGGATTATGTGATACAGGTGCATTCATTTTTTCGTAGCATTTCAGTGCAGTCGACTGCTGGAGGATATTGTTACAATTCGTTTGATATTACAGCTTTACAAGTGATTTTGAAAATATTTTCCTTCTAAAGTTCATTGTAAAATTTATCTAAATTACCTGCAGTTTTAGTAACGACATCTGTATTGATTAAAGTCAAACTCTATCTGCTTAATAGTTATCTATCATAAAAGAAATATAAACCAGCTCATTCCCGCTAAATTCTGACAGTTACTACTGGTTAATGTCAAAATTATCAGTTTAGTCCAATTTAGGGAGCATGACGCAAAAACGACGGTTTAAGTGGAAAGATGGGGCGGGGCGCGCACCCTCGCACTTTGCCCAATTGACTTGTTAGAATTTATATTAAAGTTTATTTCAACTCTAATTTTATAGTTCAATTGTAAGTAAAAATTTTCATATAAAATTTAATAATCCCTAGCCATTTAATTTATTAAGGCATTATTTAAATACATTTAGCAAAAATTGTCATAAACACATTGTTACGTATGAAGGCGTGAAATGGTAGTTGTCTTTGAAACACTGCGTCTACTGTGTTTCTCTGAGTGAGTGAGGATATTAGAGGCCCTTAAAAATGTCGTTTAAGTGGCGTAAAAAGCCGGCAATTCAGCCAATTCGTGAACTGTGGCGCGATTATCCATGGGCGGTGATATTCTCTTACCATATAGAAGACCCACCTGCTCCATTGTCCGCTAAACCATAAAAAAATAATACCAAGTAAAATAAACATATCACGTTGCCAAGCCGAAACGGCTTAAATTGATAAAAATATATAAGTATTAAATATCTTTGTTATTCTTAAAGTTACATTGTTAATGTGTCAGTGTTAAATGTCACTAAAGTACTTTAGATATTCACTCATACTTCACGCACAACATTTTATAAATAAATTTAATTAAACAGATTTCGAGTGTTGCCATACCTAAGGTGTAAAAGATTTAAAACATTCTCACCTTAAGGTAAACGCTTTTCTTTCCTATTTGTTTATAAACCAAATATCCTGTTTGCTATAGAAAGCGGACTTTAGTAAAAACAACTCTTGAAAAACGTTTCTATTTCAAATTAAACATTTTGTGCTAATAAAAAAAAGATATACGATG
Source organism: Delias oraia (assembly GCA_018230265.1). NCBI lineage: Eukaryota > Metazoa > Arthropoda > Insecta > Lepidoptera > Pieridae > Delias > Delias oraia. Next base: position 50,506 of record DWCF01000064.1, on the reverse strand, counting down.
CAGCAAACGTCGGAATGCAGTTTTATTGTTACTTTGAACTTTCACTTGGCGAGGAATCTGTTCCCTTAATACTTGAAACTGACGGGTGGAGCTACCAACCGTGAATGGCTATAAATTGCAATGAGTGGGTTGTTAACCCGCGGATCGATGTAAAGTTGAGGAAGCAGGGTTATTAGATGGTCCACCATACGAGGTATCGCTATGGTGAATGGGAGTCGCGTGAGAGTCGTCGCCGGATGGCCGCAGGAAGGAAGCTACTAGTTGCCAGCTCCCCTCGGATCTATTTTAGAGTACGTTCATATCAGATTGAACGAGCCCAAATAAAAATCTGCACGATATTGCAATTGCTATGGCTGATTTGTACATAATAAGGGATGAGAAATTTACGTAAAGATGCATACAATTTAGGGTTAGATAATACATACGAGTAGTAGAGACAGTGAGGTGATTGGGGCGGAAGAAACGGTTTGGAGTCACAATAAAACAGGCTTCATATATATTTTTATTTATCTAATATTATTTCAAACTGAAATCATTTATCAGCAAACTATTATTTATTGTATTCATTAAATTTATCGCTTCAATACTTTATGTTCGGAAGTGACCATTTCCCCAACGGATGTTAAAGTCAACCAGTATGCGTGAGAAAAAACAATACCTTTAATAGAATTATGATAATTATTTAATAATATTTGAACTTTGAAGTGCAGGAATGCAATGTTAATAATAAATGGAGGGATTTGAATTGTAAATAATTATTTCGACAAAAAACTATTGAAAGCATTGAATAAGTATTTAGTGTAGTGAACGAAAAAATATAAATAATATTGATATCCTTGCAAGAAAAACTATTGATAGATGAAATCATCCCTTGAGCATTTGATTTAGTAACTACCATAAATAGAGATGTCTACAGGGCAAGTCTTAGTTTTGGCTTATGTGCCGTAAGTATCATCATCATCAGCCTATCAAGTCCACTGCTGGACATAGGCCTTAAGTATGTGTTACCCTTTCACTCAAAAACTATTGACTGGATTTTAATGAAAGTTTACAATAATGGATTATTCAATAGAATGACACATAGACTATGATTTAATGAATTAATGGGCTTGTGTAAATTGTCCAAAATGTAATAAAAAATATCTCATAAGTCCTAGTAGCATACTGGGAGAAGAAAATCTGGTGGGTCTACTAGTATAAAAATAGGTATATGTGTGAGTAAGTAGTTTAATTGTCTTTGATAAGTTTATTACACTAATTCTCTGTTTATATGGGAAATTTTACAATAATTAACAATTTGATATTGTAAATTTAACGTGGGAATAAATATAAAATATTCAGGAACTGTGTAATAATTTGAATAATTTATTCGTACAGTCAGTAGAGCACAACCATCAAAACTACGGATTTAAATTCTAATAACGGATTATAATCAAAACGGTCATTGACTGAGCTTATTAATACTAAAATAAATACGTGATTTGATACATTGAATTTTAATTAAAACATGTGAGATGTATTTTATATTTTAAACATCCATACATGATATTACTTAATTTTCAACGCGCTCAAAAGTAATTTAAACCCGTTTAAATAATTTATAATGAACCACCGCCGCTGGCCTCTCTTTGTTTACCCAGACATACTGCAAATTGGTTCAAATTTTGACATGACGTAATACAGAGATTTCATAAGAAAGGGTCTAATGAAGCGGTTATGGCGCCCAAGTAATTGTAATAAGCGTGTTACTGTACTTGCCTTGATCGTTCCATTAACTCAGACACAGCAATTAATTTTGTTTACTCTTCTTTTTAAGACAAGAAAGAACTTGCCTTCCGCCTGTCAGCAACAAGACAACTTCGTTGATTTATAAATAAAAGTATGTATTATATATTATTAGATATAAGAAGTACGTTTGTAAGAAATACTTTTTAACATTTACCATTTATTATTTACCCTTCAAAACTAAATATTTAACAAATGTTAAAAACTTGAATCGAGTGGGTTTAACGCAGTTGAAATTCCATTCGTAATAATATCAAACTGTTAAGCCTAGTTAGTCGCCTGACAGCTTCATTCGCCACATTCATTAGATACCCAAGCATTTCTGTAGTCTATTAATAGTACAATCTTTATCTAGACAAAGACCCAGACGAAGGCATTTCCTCGTTAAATTAACACTTAAGTCGCGTTAATTATATAAAGCCAGGGCGCAAGGGCAGGTGTAAACTGCTAAAAATACACTAGAGTTTTAATTAATTGCTTTGTTTTAATATACGCCATACAGTCGGGAAAGGAATTATGATATAATTAATATAATAAACTACCATAACTAGCTACCACATCATACAACAAAAGAACGGTGGATTAATGTTATGATGTAGGGGGTTGAACAAAATAGATGTTGTGCGATTCTCACACCTACCCAATATGCACACAAAATTTAATGAGAATCGTTCAAACCGTTTCGGGAGAGTTTAAGTAGCGACAAGTGAATTTTATATACTGAGTTTTAGACAAACTATTGCACCGCAAAACCACACAATACATATGCCACAAACCAGTGGGATAGGATAGCATCAAGTAACTGGTTGGGTTAAAGTACGTTAGCATTGTTTTATGTTGTAGTAATATGATGCATTCATAAACTGCATTCGGTATCGTCGCCCGCTAATTCTTATTTCCTCATTATATCAGCCTCGAGCTGTGTTCGCGGTCATTTAACGTATCCAAAGCCCTCTCTCTCTTCACAGCCCTTCTAAGTCCTCTCAAAATATTCTGAACTCTGTTCTTATTTTAATTTCACCGAGGGAGAGCCATGCTGAGGTATATGCTGATGCACTAATTGGGCCGGCTCGTCCGAATTGATACCTCGGGCTCACAGAATATGCCGCGTGAAATGGTAGTTGTACATACTGAAACGGTGCTTCTATTGTATTTCGTTGAGTGAGTGAGGATATCGGAGGCCCTTAAGTGACGTAAAAAGCCGGCAACCAAACCAATGCGCATACTGTGGCGATGTTCTCTCACCATATATGAAACTCACCTGCTCCGTTGTCCGCTACAAAAGACAAGAAATGAAAGATATAGTAATGTGTGTGATATATTTGCGTATGTTAAATGTATATTCAATTTGTGAATGTTCCATTTTCTTTGTATTTATACTTGGGAAGCTTTGTCTCGGTGATATATAACATTATTTCACCAACCTGCAATGCCGTTTGCTGAGGTCTTTAAACTTAACGCGTCCATCCGGTCAGTGAAATTGTCGCAAGTGCACTTAAGCATGGAGTGTTTTGATTTACTGCCCATTTATTGGGCTCTCAACGGTTCTAGTGTCGGATAAAAATAGAACGATGTGGCATCGCCTTCAATGAGTGCTAACTGCTAAATAAACATCACGATTTATCTAACCAAGGAATATGTCTATTCGTTAGTCTATTCCAGCTGATTTACTGTGGTCCTTCCCCTAGGCTCGCTTTTCCGACAACGCACCCGCGGCACAACAAAGTCTGGGATATCCATGCCTACGTTTTCATTAAAAAACTGTCTAGACAAGACTTGAGAAATAAATGTTTGTGGTCTTCGTCTACATCTTTACAAACAACGAAACAGTTTTTAGTTGGCGAAGTGATTATTTCTAATATATTTTGCTTAGAAAATCGTGTTCTATCATGATTTAGATAAATATCACGTACCACATACTGTGCAACGCAGCAAGCAATACCGCATTTTATTGGAATGCAGAAGCATACGAGTATTACAAATACATCCCACCAGCATTGGGATATAAAAGGCTAACAGTATTTTGTCTAAATTCCATCAAGTACACTAGAATTATACTGAGTGCTCTCGGGGTATGGAACATGGCGGTGGGCCCCAATTTGTCCCTTCATTATCCAATTGCTAGAGTCAAGCGGTAAGCGTGGGCCCGCGCGTGACCTGCATACATTTTACATTTAAATCTGTGTTAATCTGACGTGACAGTACGAAAATCCTTTTTTATAGGTTTTAATATAGCACCATACAGAAGTATAAACTTGAAGTTGGACATAATATTTTATCATCAATCTCATATTAACCGTGCAAATTTTCTTTTATAGTATTAATATGTATTCAAATTAATAATTCAATAGTTCTACTTGAACTTCTAACAAATATTAATGACTGGTTACACGCGTTTCACAGAACGAATGGATGATTGCCGCGTGTAATAAAATATAGCAATGTGGGTTACTTTAAGATACACAAAGTTTATCACGGGTCAATAACGAATTGAGTTAGAAAAACATATTCATAGTTTATCCTCTGGCGCCTTTCTGCAAATTGTTTTATGATAACAAATTAGTGGTCATTGAGAAATATTTTAGTAAATAAAAAATACTCTTCTTTATCCTCTATCTGGATCTGAGTGCGGTTTATAAAATATGGACGTCTACGCGGCTCGTAGCATGAATTATTAAGAAAGGAGCAGATTTGCTTGAAAAATAAACACTGTATTTCATTACATTTAATATCTTTTTAAAATTTTCTATTATCAATTTTAATTAATAATTAATTTAATTTAGTTTACAATTTTAAAAGTTCTAGGTCGACACTTTCTTTAAATCTGTTTTTAACAACATATTATACGTTTAAAAGATACAATAATATAATATTACATAGAATGATTAGTAAATGATAATTTAAATATATATAATAAAATCATAGTCAAATCATATAAATAAATAAATATATATATATATATATAAATAATACCATGAATACCTGTCGGAGGCGACCTGCATCCAGCGTCCTCCGGCGACCTTTACAAGGTCTGTCCACGTTGTGGGTGGACGTCCCACATAATGGTTAATATATATATATATTATTATAATTTTATATATTATTTATTATAGATAGGTATTAATGGAAATCCAACAGGGAGGCCTATGTCCAGCAGTGGACGTCTTACTGCTGAAATGATAATGATGATGATGATATATATATATTTATTTAACTATACACATTTTACAATTGACAAATAATAATAACATTCATTACTTTGAAGTTGGTAAAGCTTATTCAGATCCAAATATACTTTGTATCAATCAAACAATAAAAAATCATAAGAGAATAATTATAATTGGAAGCCCCATTACTCGATGGTGAAGCATTCGGAGGCAAGAAGAGCTTTCACATTACCCTCCATCCGGCGCGCTCTCAATTGGACTTCCGAGTCGGTTTCCGAAATCGTTCCAACAATTAACTACGACAATTTTAATGACTCTAAAGGGAGCAACGATTGTTTTGTTATTTTTAGGGCACGAGACAGGATGCTGCCTTATTAGACACTAATGTACACACTCTTATATTAATTTAATAGAGCAACGAGCCAGGTCAAATCATAAAATACAGAGGGTAGAGTCATTTAGAATGTAACATAAAACATTAAAACGAAAATGGAATGACTGACTGAGTAGTTTCGGAATAAATACATAAACTATTCATTCTTAATTAGTATTATTGATACATTTTTATTATGAAACAAGTCTATCCGCTTCTATCAAGGGTTCACTAGGCGTTGTATTGTGACAGTAAAGATGGCGGAAGAGTCATGTTAACTGTAGAATTAATATCGACTTTACTATGATTGAATCAAACTAAAGTCTATTTAAAAAAAAAGTATCACCTTATTTGTACACTTGAGAAAACATTTAGAAATAGTTGGCATGGACACCTAAATACAAATAAAGTTTTTAGTTTTATAAACGTATAATTTTTTTAAATAATATATTAAAACACTCTTTTTAGGAAATTGCGCGACACAGACAAAGTTTATGTATGGAAAAGAGTGCAATAAAGTTTTTTTCATATAAATTAGTTTCATTGTAAAAATAAATACATTGAAACTATCAAAATAATAACTGTACACAAATTTAAATATTAAATAAAATGTGGTCAGATTTTCAACAATATCAACCTTTATTTATAAACTTTTCCGAAAGACGCTGGATGCAGGTCGCCTCCGACAGGTATTTATGGAAGTCCAAGGGGAGGCCTATGTCCAGCAGTGGACGTCTTACAGCTGGAATGATGATGATGATGATTTATAAACTTTGCTATACTCGAATCCTTTCTTATAGACTAAAGTGTTTTGTTTCGCGTGTGCAGTTTGGGTTACTACTTAGTACTGGGACTAGAAAGGAATGTTTGCGAACTAGACGGTACGAGACTGCTCTAATCAAATGGAAGTACTTTATTTGTTCCTTGTTAAGCTGAATTCTAGTCGTAAATATTTAAAACCAACATTGTTCACACACTAATTGTCGGCTCATCCGATCATGGCGCTAACTGGTGAATCAGGTGGCCCAGATCACTCTGATGAATGCGCGCCCGAGGTCTCGACCCAAACAATTACGCACCCAAAACAAAATGCACTGATCCTTGTGACGTTTAATTTAGCATATTACATTCGTTCATTGAAGGTTTAATAGTATTTTAAATCAAAAAAAACATTTTAGCGGTTGTTAAAGAAAAACTGACTCTAATAATGTAATTTTATATTATAAACTCATTGTAGTTATACCTTCTCTGATGATATGAAGATTAAATACAGGAAAAAATTGAGAAAAATAAATGGGAGTGGCAATGTGCGCTTAAAAAGTGATTTTTTTTATATAGTATAGCGGACAACGGGGCAGGTGGGTCTCCCATATGGTAAGTGAACACCGCTGCCAATGGACAACCGCGCCATAGTTCGCGCATTGGTTGTGTTGCCGACATTTTACGCCACCTTAGCGTCATTTTTAAGGGCCTCCGATATCCTTACTTACTCTGCGAAACACAGTACAAGTACAGTTTCACGCTGAGCCGGTATTCTGTGAGCCGGTGGTATCACTTCGGACGACAGCCCCAATTAGTGCGTTAGCATATGCTTCAGCATGGCTCTCCCACGGATTAATCTTGTATTTAGTCAAGTTATTGTCATTACCCGAAAAAAATAATTACATAATAGACAACTATTTTAAAAATGTAAATGTTATTTATGTAAATTGAATGCATATTCACTTTGTTATGACATTCTAACAGTTTTTGACATCCTTAGATGATAACTTAATTTAAATGAAGGACGCCCACTGAGATAGTTTAAATTTACGTAATGAATGAATTTGTACATTTAATTGAACCAATGGGATATTGTGTTATTAAATTAAAACTAGTTATGAAAGTTTCTTTTTAATTAATTACAAGCTTTATATTAACTTCACTGGTATGTATATTTTTTGGAATCTTACAACTCAATTTTGAAGCAGATTTTCAACTGATTAAACTAAAATTTTGCGTACATGTTTAAATAAAAAAACATTGCATTGGTTCTGTTGCCGACTTTTACGACACTTAAGCGGCATTCGTGTTTAGTATTTAGCATTATTAGTTAGCTTGTTTTGAGATTTATTTTTGATTTTATCTATTTTTGTATACGAAAGGTGGTTTTAAATATCTTCGTAACGTTTGAGGTTCCCTTAGTGACGTTTAAGTTTTATCTTCGTCTACTCCTAAGTATGTGATGCGAATGTACCTGTTGTTTATAAGTCACCACCCGTAAAAGTCGCAGCTCGAGCGTAAAAGTCCGTTACAACTTACAAGCACCCTAAACCTCTCACGGTCCTGTTTATGTCTGTATACGTTAGAAAAGCAAAACAGAAGTACGGTAGTCACGGTACTTGAGTACAGTTCATCGACGTAAGACATACCTAACATGTGCACACAAGCTATAAACAGACGCGAAAATTATTCTGCTCGACGATTTACAAATTCACTGTAAACAAAGCATGTTTGACCTAGTAAAGATTATCCTTGTTTCTTAATTATATTTTTTAGTGAACTAATATGTGTAGAGGCATTTGTTAATTAGATATTTATGGTTTGTCCTGATATTGTTGTCAAAGTATATAAACCAAAAGAAATGCGTAACAAGTTTTTAGTATGTGTAAACAGTGAACAAAAAGCATGTCAAAATTTCAAGCCTAATTTAATGCTATTAGAGCCCGTACGGAATTTTAAATCGAATTTAATTATATTATGGTAAACGTAATGGCATTTGTGTTTAATGAAGTCTTAATGGAAATGAACAAGGTGTTATTATTTACCTAAACTAATTCTAAGACAGCCAGACTAATTGACTAAGGGCTCATGAGCGTTTGTCCTAAAAATCCTAAGCAAAAGTCCCTTACTTATAATTTGTGATTAAACCAGATCTTTTTAACATTCTTCTGTCCTGTTTTCGCAAGTGCCTTGTCGATATTGTTTCAAGCGCCCTTTGCTTGCTTCTTTTTTTGTTTAATATTATTCCGATAGGACGTTAATTGCTAAAGCAATTTGACTTTTTTGTAAATAGAACCCTTTTCACGCTCCTATAACTTTACCCATACATATCTGTTACTCTTCGTTTTCCGCTTCATCAAGTAAATAAATTTCTATTTTTTACAGTGCAGAATGGGATGCGGTCTGTGGTTGCGCGGGTTGGATGTTTCTTGTCAAACAGCTTGTGTGAGTATCTCATACAGAAGACAATTTTAAAAACATTAGAAACAAACGAAATTGAAGTAATAAAAACTACAGAATAGTTATTTTTCCAGAATGTATCGTCTGAGGCAGCGCTATCGCGTGAACTGTACTGTGTTATGGGATGCAACGAAGCACTTAACACGTATTATCAAATGTTACGAGGTATGAATTACAAAAATTTAAACATGCATGACGTGTTTTAATTTTTGACCCAAATGTGGACGTATTAGTCGTAGTGACTATGTTAGCTTATCTATATGACTGTAGATTTTCAAAGAATAGATCGTTTTTCTAACATACATAATATGTATTATTGTAATACAATAAAAGGATCAAGGACTTCAAAGTTCATTAATTGAAACATCGAAGCACGAAAGATATAGAAATCTATTAAAGTCCAATACATCGTTTTATATCACATTTGCCAGATTTAATCGGAACACCTCCCGCGCCAGCGCTGGTGGCTGATAGTTTAACCGCAACCTCCCTGTCATTGGTATGGGAAGCTCCAAACCTTGGGAATCTCACCTATCTTGTTCAATGGCGATACGAAGAATTATCAGGCAGCTGGCAATACTACTCTAATTCTAGTCATTCGGATAGATCCATTATTCACATTGAGAACTTACGGCCTTATACTAAATATCGAGTAAGTTTTTTAGGTTTTAAACCATTTTTTCGTCAGATAATATTATTGTTAGAAAAAAAACAATATTGCCATATATATGTGGCAGTCATTACGCGCTACTCATTCAATCAAATAGCAGATCCAACCAGATGACTGCCACACATATAAACGATTTTAATGTCCCATACGTAAAAGATTTTTAAAAATGAATTACAGTTCCGAGTAGCGATTTTCTTGGCCGGTCGCAACAGTGCCGGAGAGCCCATACATTCAGCGCCGTCAGTAGTTATATTAACATCAGACAGTGGTAAACCAAGTTCGCTACCTACTGCGTTAAGAGCAGCGGCACCAGACTCGAGCAGAGTTGCTATTTCTTGGGAGCCTGGACAGTTTCCCAATGGGCAGATTATATCATACGTCCTACGGTTGGCTGATACACAGCCGAACACTATTGATGTTTTAGAAGTAAATATACCTTTTTTTTTTTTACACGTAGAAATAACCCCAATATGTATTTTTGCTTTTTAAACCCATTTATATCACTCGTTCACAGTTTGCTTTAAATTTGAACATCATTTAAATTTAATGCTTTAAGTGTTGCTTTACAGGACATGCCCGCCTCAAATAAAACACTATTCTACATGTTTCAAAATTTAGCCCCAGCTCGTCAGTACAATGTTTCAGTGGCAATGCGAAACGCAGTAGGAGAGGGACCTAGAGCTTATGTGCTTATTTCTACACCATCGTTACCTACTTGTAAGATACCTTCCTATTTCTCTTTCGTTTCTGAGAATAACAGAAAAGTTAAAAACTAATAAAAATCTTGAAATAATCTATAATCATCAAAAATAATAATCGTAAAATTAATGTTTTATTTACATTTAAAAATTATGCATTTTAAACATAATTTTTGACTCCAGCTGTACCATCACAACAGCCAATTCTCATTTTGGGCGGAGAGCATAACATACTTGCGGCGTCTGCTAATGATATGTTGTCAGATCCTGTTGAAGAGTTATATAGTACCGAGCATATTATAACAGGTAAATATTAGAGAGAATCGGTTTTGTACATATTTCGCACAAGCGAAATATTTTTTTTCTGTTTATTTGCAATAACATTCATTTAGATAAAGGAATAATATTTTTATTTGTTTTCACAGGAGTAGGCGTTGATATAACAAGTGACAATTTATTCATATCTGTATCAAACGGTAACGTTTATAGAAGTTCATTGTCTAAGAAGTCTCCACCGGAAGCTATCCTAACGCCAAAAAGCATAGATTATAAGCCTCTAGATCTGTCGGTAGATTGGCTTAACCAACATCTATATATTCTTGGCGAAGTTTATTATTATAAAGGTTCCAGCATAACCAATTCTAGTTTATATCCTAGTTGGGTCATTTCAAGATGTGACTTCGATGGTAAAAACGGGATCGTAGCCTCGTCTGGATTTAATTCACGGCCCATACATTTTGAAGTTGATGCGTACAATGGGTAGGTTTTGTTTTTATTGTTTAACAATAACCGCTAACGTATTTCATTATAAATTACTTTCTTGGTTTTTCCAGTTATCTTTTTTGGGCTCTACGGGGTATAGAGCGCGGTGGTTTGTACAGATTAGACCTGGCCAACATTTCCAACGGCGTTAAACACGACTGTCGTCCAGAACAAATAGTGCATGATGCTAATCTTGGTGCATTTACTGTGGACCACGCTGACTTCAGACTACTTGTTACTCATTTACGACGGAATACTGTCTTAGCAGTTTCTTTGGATGGGTACGATATACATTTAGTTTTAGACATGAGAAAAAATATAGTATTCCTAAGATATTTAGACTTCTTGGTTTTCATATGAAGATGATGCTTTTAATTTTGCTTGGAGATGATCAATCTTGTAATATTTTAAATAATTTAACTTACAGCCGTGAAGTATCAGATTTTCGGAGCAACACGCAACGGCCTATGTTTTCCTCACCAAGGTCTATAGCGTTTGCGAACGGTCTCTTTTACTGGACCAATGGAAATGAGATTTTAATGGAAGAATACCATTCCAAAAGGGATAGTTATTTTCACAACGAGTATCCCGTTACATACAACACGAAGACTATTGCAATTCGAGAAGTTCTGGTAGCATTACGAAGTTGTCAACCGATTCCAGTTCCTGTTAATCCCCCTTTAGCAGTTCAGGCGGTGATGGGAATTAACCGGGCGAAGATTTCCTGGTCTCCCCCACATTTGCTTGGACATCAAGGCAGTGGTGCTTGGCAACAGTGGATCTTTCATCTGCAACTGACAAATGTTAATACTGGCGAAACCATCGGCATGTAAGTAGTGTTTAAGCCCGTATAAGCCTAACCTCATAGACGGAGGCCCTGCGCTTGTTTCTCAATACTCATAAACACTAGAATTTTGTAAAAATAGATCACTGTAAAGGTCGCCGGAAGACGCTGGATGCATGTCGTCTCCGACAGGTATGCCTGGAGATTCAAGGGCGAGGCCTATGTCCGGCAGTGGACGTCTTACGGCTGAAATGATGATGATGATGATATTACTATTTGATGAAATCTCCGTGTTGACATTAATTTTGTTATTATCATACAAATATCCATAAAATCAAAAAGTTAGCGTAACAGTATTGTTTAGAATGCATTAGATGAAAAATTATGAATGCTATTTAACAATTTTGCTATTTATTGAAAGCCATAATAACATGGTTCTAAAAATCAACCATGAAACGAGAGGTAACGGGTTCGAATCCCGGTCCACCTGCCCCGTTGTCCGCTATACTATAAAAAAAATAAATATTTTTCAGAAAAAATATCAATGAAACAACCCATGTAGTGGATAACATTGAACAAGACACGGAATATATTATTAGAATTGCAGCAGTCACTCAATCTGGTTCAGGTAAAATCATTATTTAACTAGGATATTTATCAATTTTGTCGTAAATAAAATAATACAGAAGCATTAACTTAATAACAATCTTAATATAGATTCACTTTCATGTGTTCATTTCAGGGCCATGGTCGTCTGAATTTGTCAGCAAAACGCTTAAATCTTCGCCAACTACACTTCAAAGCACTTTGCTATGGTCAGGGCCCGATGGTCTGCTTCAGACCGACTTAACGGGCGACAACTTGCAAACATTAATTGAACGGTTTGTATAATTCTACAATTTGTTATTCCATACCTTTGAAAGTCTGAATATACGTATCGCTGTTATTTATTTAATAGAATATGCTTAGCAAGAGAGCTCTAAATAAAGTGGAATAGTTTCTGAGCAAATAAAGATACCGCAAATATCGTCTAAATCAAATTAATTAAAATTTTAATAATGCACTTGGAACAAAATATGTAAATCATTATAAATTTCAATCTTTTTACATTTTGTAATATTATTTTAATTAATCTTTTACGCGCCACTTAACATGTAAGTTATAATAATAAAAATCATTTGATAATGACTTTTGGCAGTAATTATTTGGACGTTCAGCGGCTACACATAACAGACATATCATGGTACCGAGACCAACTGTACTTAGTGACCAATGCATCAACAGTTATGTGGTACAATACTACGACACATGGCAAAGGTTTTGTCACAAATATGGAGAATGTAGGAAGTTTAGCGGTAGACTGGGTTGGAAAGAAAATTTACTGGTCGAATCCGAAACAACAATTGGTAAGTTGGGCATTGTCAACAGTTATTTTACAAATAAAAGACAAAGATACATGGAAACTTCTGCATAAGCACCAACTGCTACTTTTTTGACTAGCAAACATAAACAAACTAACAATTGTAAATTTGGCGATAAAAAAATTAAGTCCTATGAGTTTTTTATTGGTTTTTGTCGTGAGATATATGTTCCGAACCAATGGTAGCTGTACCATTGTAAAATGACTTGCAAAAATGCTTTTGAATTTGAATTTATTAACTAACTAGTTAAATTTCAATAGATAACTCGTAGCAACTTCGATGGAAGTAACAAAGAACCAGTGCCCATAGTAACAGTGGCTAAGGAGCTGACGATTGATTCCTTAGAAGCCTACATCTATTGGAACACAGGTCATGCAGTCGAGGCAGCAAGGCTAAATGGCGAAAATAAGATCATTTATTTTCCAGCCCAGCTTTTTAGTGGAAAACAAGGTAAGGTGTATTATGATTTATATTTTATCTCTTTCTGAAGTCATCTTACAGTTTCTTTGCAAACAAAAGATATTCCGAAAGTCATTTTCATAATATATAGGAAGTAGAATCTATAGTTTACGAAGGTAATAATGTCAGATTGTTTTTAATTTATTCTAGTGATGGGGCTAACTGCAGATTTAGAAAATAAATGGCTTTATTGGCTGGTACGGAGTTATGATGGGTCGGAACTTCATAGAGCTGTCACTGCCGATAAGATTGTTCTAGGACCTAACGAGGTAAGATTGGACTTTTTAAGTGTTCTTTCTCATTTACACTTGCTGGATCTTTAAATATGTAAACTCTTTTAAATTTGTATTGTCATGGCTTAGAATCGCCTTTGACCGACTGTTGCCGGCCTTGGCGGCCATGACTGTGGCGCAGTTGTTAGGCGGCGGTGTTCTCTCACCATATAGAAGACCCACCTGCTCTGTTGTCCGTAATACCATAAAAATATGCATTTGACATTTTACATAAATATCTAAAAGTATTTTCTTAAAACACCTTTAGCAGGTATCTGGCACTCTTATCAGTCGGCTGTCAGGCACGGCTACATTGGGTCCGTTGTGCTACTTCAGCGAACGGCTAGTTTGGGTTCAAGATGCATCGAGAGCAGTTGTTTCAGACCTTGCAGGAAAATATACGGCGGAACTCATAACTAGGGTCCATGTTATTGCTGTTAGAGACCCAACCTTACATGCTAATAGCGGTAAGTCACACCGTTTAATCGTGTAAACCATTAAACGTTATGTTAACATCCATGGGAGAGCCATGCTGAAGCATATGTTGACGCACTAATTGAGCCGGCTCGTCCAAGGTTAATACCACGGGCTCACAGAATACTCAGTGTGAAACAGTATTTGTACTGTGGTTCGTTTTGTGGAAAGTCCTTAAAAATGCCGCGTGGCGTAAAAAGCCGGCAACACAACCAATGCGTGGACTTTAGCGCGGTTACCAATGGGCGGCGGTGATCTCTTACCATATAGGACACCCACTTACTCCGTCGTCCGCTATACTATAAAAAAAAGTTTAAAGTAGTAAAATCGAAATATTAAATGTGTATTCTCGTTTGTAGAGTCCATTATTGCAATACCAGAAACAATAAATGCCTCCTCAATAGCAATGGGTGGCACATGGGATAGATTCAATGTGACGTGGTCTCCAGCCGTCAAGGTCAATGTCAACAGCAGTAGAGTCTACTATGACGTCAGCCTCATATTCCCGGCATATCATAAGATTGAGGTAAATAATCTAAGTGTGGCTTACTTCAACGCAACTGTTAAAAACTTGTGCCAATCAAACTTTTTTTACATCATTCTCTTTTTTTAGAGAACTGTAGAAACTCCATGGTTGGTAATAACAGAGCGCAATATAGATCCCTACAGCGCTGTGGAGGTATCGGTTCGTGCTCATACGCAGTGGGGCGGTGGTGCGGGCGCTCGCACCAGACTACGTACGCCTCAATCCCCGCCTTCAGCACCCACTGTACCTCGCCTTTATGTTAACAAGCACAGGTATTCATTATCACAGACTAGATATTACTTTTAAAAAATATACAGATATTATCTGGTTAATAGATAAAACTAGTTGATTTCTTTGTTTTCACTAAACAAGAAATCCTAACATACAATAGAAAATTATTGCGAATTGATATTTTCGAATAAAAATGTT
Organism: Delias oraia; assembly: GCA_018230265.1. Taxonomy (NCBI): domain Eukaryota; kingdom Metazoa; phylum Arthropoda; class Insecta; order Lepidoptera; family Pieridae; genus Delias; species Delias oraia. The sequence goes on along the minus strand of DWCF01000064.1, from coordinate 35,464 downwards.
TTGACTGAAAGTTATTTAGCGTAGTTGTTGAATTAGATATAAGGCCGAAATATGTTTAGTTTACGTTTGGTAAGGAATAGTTTAATCCATGCTGTCACACTATTTTATTACGAATAGGTCACTTAAAAGTAAATTGGATCAATAAAGTAAAATTAATCAAAAAATATCAACACAGTACTACCTGTGCTAGCTCTTTGACGCCATATTTGTTTTGGTGACTACTAACGCCGCACTGGGAAAATATGTGAAATAAATTACAACAACTTGGTTGGTTTTTCGTCCTCTCTGTTCAACGGGCTATGCTACAAACCGCTAACTAGTAGGACATTGAGTGACGCTTGTTCGGCCAAGTCATTCAATTGAATATCGTCATTCAATGAACGCGCTAAGCATTCGATCAAATAGCGGATCCAACCAGAAGACTGTGGCATGTATATAACCTCTTATAAGGTAAAATATTGTATAATGCATGTGTATCACCAGCGATGGAACAATGCGCGCGATATTTCGTTGGGGTTCTCCACGCCGTAGCAACGGCATAGTGCGAGGCTACGAAGCACAGTGCTGGGCGGTGCCCCGCTCGCCGCGCCCAGCCAGCCCTTCGGCCTGCGCGCCCGTCCGCCTCGCGCCGCATCACACACAACTTATACTCACGAACTTGCAACATAACACTACCTATTACTTCCAGGTTTGCAGGTTTCTTTATTAAATATCAATTGACTTTGGGACTATTTCACAATTTACAGATCAAAATTAATCTTGACGCCGGCACTTTAGTATAAAGTTTATGACTGTGTCAAACGATTCATTTAATAGTTATTATGACCATATATAGATACTACAATAGTTTAATAATTGTCCTTCTCTATGTTCAGTATCCCATGGGCATTAATTATATATTTCAGTTGGAATTTCTGCCATTTAGCGTAGGGTATGTAAGGTACGTGGAGCTTAATAACACAGATATTAATCCTTTGCAGGTTCGAGCTTATACCGATGCAGGCTACGGTCAATATAGCGAAATCGTTTCCGCCTTCTCTGAGGAAATTAATCCGATACCAAAAGTTATGATTTCATCTCAGGAGTCAATAAAAATTATGGACTTAGGGACTGGTGAAAGCGAAATTATACCTAAAAGTACTGGGATACCCTTGGACTTTGCTATAGACATTGAAGAAAATGTAGCATATTGGGTGAACGATCTCGAAGAAATTTTCTCGTCTCGAATAAATAGCAGCGGACATTACAAGGTAACCTCATGCTTACTAATTCTGATTGAATCTTTTGAAAATTTTTTGGAACTTCTTCCTCGTAGGTAATATCGCTAACGGAGTCACAACTAGATTTGAACAACGGAGCAGGTGTATATATGGTAAGAGAACACCGCCGCTCATGACCAACCATGCCACAGTCCATTGTGTTGCTGACTTTTCACACCGTACCGTTTCACCCTGAGTATTCTGTGAACCCGTGGTATCACTTCTGACGATCCGGCCCAATTTTAGCGACAGTATATGCTTCAGCATGCCTCTCCCAAGGGGAATTGGTGCACTTTCAAAATCATTAAGCTACGAGGCTCAATTTCATTATTTGTTCGATCGTTTGCAGTTGACATCCACAAACGGTACAGCTACTAGTATATGCGTAGACTGGGTTAGTCGGTCTGTCTACTGGGCGCAGTTAGAGGGATCCTCGACGGAAACAAACGTGGTGTATAGAGCCGACTTAGGCCTTCCCAACTCGCGCCCGCGCCTAACTAGGGTGTTAGCTAGACGACAACGTATTTACTCATTGCAAGTTATACCCCTGATAAGGTATACAACTATTTTCTGTTTCTTCTTAAACATTCATTACAATCTCATTTGATACATCATTTCATGCAGCGTTTTCTGAATTTCACAAGTGAACATCGCGGCAGAGTGCAAAGTTTCATCGCTTTCACCTCGATGTTTGTCGTTCCACTACTGACCGTTTTTAAAGGCATTTTGTGTCGCGTACCACCTCTCTGTGGAAACAGCTGCCAGCGGGGGTATTTCCAAACCAATACGACTTGTGGAACTTCAAGAAAAGAGCGAACATTTTGCTTAAAGGCCGGAATGCACCCGCGGCTCTGCAAGGGCTGAGGTGTCCATGGGCGGAGGACTGCTTTCCCTGGGTTAATTATAATATTAATATAATTATCTATATTCATATTATCACTATTTTAGGTCTTTGTTCTGGTACGAAGAAAGTCAGCACACAGGATTTGGGACACTCATGACGGCTAAAGTCAATGGATCAGATGTGAGACCGTTTTTCAATTACACCGAGGATAGTTCAGAGTCAGATTTCAGAGATGATTGCAGCTGTCCTGAAAATCCACAAATTGCGAAATCTTTCGTGATTGACCTTACTAATAATATTGAGATTTTCTTTGTCGACCCTTGGCTGTATAGAGTCGTTGCGACTGATTTGACAGGATGCCACTGCAGAGTAGTCGTCGACGCTACCGAAAAGAAGAAATATGGTTTTATACCAATGTCCTTAACCGTGGACAGTAAATATATATATTGGTACAACTCATCAGACAGGTGGATATTCTATACAAACAAATTCAAACGAGCTAAAATAGAGCAGGTGAAATCGAATTTCGGTTATAAAATAATGGCACTGGATGTCTCCAACCAGCCGTATCCCCCGAGATATTGTTTATTCCCCATAGCTGAGAAACTTGTGCCCCGAGTGTTATCGAATTCAGCAAGCAGCATCAAAATGCAGATGCCCTCAATAATGAAACCAAATAACTGCAGTCAATTGGAGTATGAAATGGCGTTAACAGAATACACGCTGTTGTACCGCTCACATGGCAATGACTCAACACCTTGTGATCGGGAATCCTGCTTCCAAATGACTACAACTAATACAGAAATTGTTCTGAATGATCTTAAACCATTTATGAATTACACGGTGAACATTGAAGTGAGCAATTACTACGCAAAACTGCATGAAGTTAGCCCGGTCATCGGACCTGTGTGTGTATTACAGACAGCAGCTGAAGGTACACAAGTTTTGAATAAATAAGAACCACAGTATATACGTACATATATATATTTGTTGAAATAAATAAAAAATCTCCTTTATTTTAGCCCCAAAAGCGCCAAAGAATGTAACGGGTATAGTTTTAAGTCCTATATTAGCCCGTGTGGAATGGACCCCTGAAGCTGGATTATGGTATGAGCTTCATTGGCGCACCGACGACTCGCCCGCTTTGCGTCATCGCAAAGGTATCAAATTATTCTAGTAAAAAGCTGGAACATCCGCATTAATATGCCGACAAAGTAATCTTTGTCTGGAGTATTGGATATTTTAACAAAATTTAAAATTAAAAAAAAGTGTTTATTATCTTTGTTTCACTCATATCGTCATGTCGGATCGATATAAGATGAAAGTCGGTGATCCTGCAAAATACGCAGATGCGTGAAACATATAACTTATAACAATAAGTTAGATTGAACGTAAATAAAAGAAAGTTTCTTGTCGGTTCTTTACCGTAAATATCCAAACCCGTTCATTTGTAACGTAACGTTAAATTTTGTTTTGTTTCGACGATTTAAAAGTGCTTGCTATTTAAATAGATAATTTTTACTTTAATATTAACTATTTTTTAATAGTTTAGAAAAATGTATTGTTACAGAGCATAACACATTTGAAGTATCCGAAGGTGGTAGTGCGGTCATGACACCACTATCCCCGAGCACCTTGTATACAGTATGGGTGCGCGCACGTTCCCGTCATTCCGCCGTTTCTGCTGACTCTTTACCGTTGCATCTGCAAACATTTCCGCCTCCCGCGCCCATATCTCTCAAACACGCCACCGCTTACAACTTAACCGTCATATGGCCTGAACCTTCGAGCTATACCTTACACCAGTGAGCATATTTTATTATTGTTTAAACTAATTATGCAGTATAAATTCTAAGGAGACGCATTTGATTGCGCTAAGGACAGAAACTTCTCAACCGTACGAAATATAAATAAACTTAAACCACCAGGTGTGTAAAGTTTATTTTAAGTTTTTTATAAGTTTATATTATTATTATTTATAATTAGACAATTTTAATGTTTCTATACGTAGCAGTGAATTCAGATTTATAAATAAAATTGAACTTGAAAGATTACTTTGATAATTATATAGAGTGCCTACTTGTAAAAAACCATAATTTTTAATATTAATAGATTTTAAATTAACTTTAACGACACGTTGCAATGGATAAGATTCAGAACGTTTTTGTTAACTATACATGGTTTGAGAAAAAGCTTTTTAAGAATGTTATATATTTCAGATATTTAGTTGAGTACAGTGAAACGGGCGGTACAAGTGACCTGTGGCTGCCCTGTATACAAAGTGGCAATGCTGAATGGTCTGCTACAGATTTGCGCCCGAAAACTCGATACCGTTTCCGTTTACAGCTGCAATATGTCAATAATACACAACCATATTTTTGGCCACGAGACGACAATTATGTATTTGAAACATTCGGTTAGTGGGCCATAATATATTTTTAACATATCCTAATATTACAAACGCGAAAGTTTGTAAGTAGGTATGGATGAATGGGTGGATGTTCATAATTCTTTCACACAAAAACTACAAAACGGATTTTAATGAAACTTTCAGGATGAAAGGATGATATTGAGTCAATTAGCCAAAATATAATTAAAAAATCTAAGTAATCGATGTACAAGGCAAAGCGTCGTCAGCCGAGATCATTAGTCTGTTTAAATTATTAATCGATGTACATGACACTCGCAAGCTATCAGAGTATAAGTGACGAAGAGTTTAATTTCTAAATAGCCAAGACTATTTAGTGCAAATTGTTTAAGATAAAAAAATACGACGCATATAAATGAATAGGAGGACGCCTAATATATTTATAAAGTAAGCCATAAGCAAATACAAATTAAGTATATTTAATATTTAATATTGCAATTATATATACTATTAAAACGAATGGTTTGTTCCTTCAAATAATCGTATAACTGTTTATTTATACCTGCCTATAGGTGATGTACCTGGGCCACCAGGAGTCCTTCGCGTGGAAGCGGTGGGAGAAAAGATGGTGAGAGCCTGGTGGGCTGAGCCGGACTCAAGAGGAGATCCTGTCACATACTACCGTGTTTGGGGCGTCACCAGAAATAGGTATGTTATAAAAAAACAGAAACCAGAATTAAAATTATGATAGTGAAAACATATTGAAACATTACTTTTTTTTCTTACTTTTCTTACTTTATCTTAACGTTTAAAATCAACGAATATAATATAATAGTTTTGAGACAAGGATTGTTTTAAAATAATATAAATCAAGACCACTCATCAATTTTATCTCTACATTCCTAACCAAAAAAAGTTTCTTAATCGAAAATTCCGTTACTATTATAAATAAAGAAACAAATAAATTTTCAGGATTGAGGACATTGACGACAACTCGTTAAGCAACGTCAGTCAGCTGTTGCACGCAGACATCCCTTCTGACGTAGATGATGAAATGAAGATGCGTATCATTCGAGATGGATTTGAGCTGCTACATAATGGCACTGGTGTGTTTCAATAAAAGATATAAACGATATATAATTGTTTGAGTAATCTTATACCATAAGAGAGGCATGCCTACCCCATTGCCCGCTGTTAAATAAAAAAACTATCTTATTTTCAACTAAATGTTCAAACATGCATTGAATTTAAATGTCTTACTTTTCAGAAAGCTACTGGTTGATCGGATCGGGAGACATAGGCGCAGGGTACATGACCCGCGTGCAGGCGCGTAACTCCTACGGATGGGGTGAACTATCCCCAGCAGGGGAACTGCACGCCGCGCCTCTCGTTCACCCCGCAAGGCCGCACCCCGCAGCATTGGCATTGGCCATATTTACTCTAGCGGCTATCGTCTTGGCTGTAGCTCTAGCGCTGTTCTATAGTGAGTACACGAATACTTAGCGTGAAACGGTACTTGTACTGTGTTTCGCAGAGTGAGTAAGGATATTGGAGGCCCTTAAAAGCAACACCACCAAATGCACGGACTGTGGCGTGGTTGTTCTTACCATATAAGAGACCCACCTGCTCCGTTGTCCGCTATAAAATAATTTTAAAAAACACGATAAGATTGCTTAAATAGGAACTAAAATTGCACGTAGAATAGCGGTAATGTGACGAATGATTCTTATATATTATAAAAAACTCAGGTTATAATAAACGCAGTAAGAAGAAAGCAGCACTGGATAACCAAGCTACTTCCCCCGTAATGCGACTAGGTCCAGACGTAGAGCTGGCTACTCTACGCCAGTTGCCCATAAGACATTCCACCAACATTCTCTATAACCAGGTAAGGAAACGTGCTTTATCTATGGCATTTTAGGGTCTTTTTCATATGTGCTAATAAAGATATTATTTTAAAACATTTAGTCTGAGATTATTTTTGTTAGATTTTGATATTAGGATAGGTAAAATGTATCCTACAGACAGATCGCTTGAGATAAGACATTTATCGCTCTCTGTCTTGTTCCTTCTCCTAACTCAACTTAGATAAATTGTGAGACTAAAACCTTTTTAAGCTAATAAAGATACGTCTATTCAGGGTATGTACTGTCCATCGGATGCAGAACTGGCAGCTTTGCCTCATATACGACGCGAACAAATCACCTTGACCAAGTTCTTGGGTTCAGGCGCGTTTGGTGAAGTATTTGAAGGACATGCGCGACAGATCGACAGTAACACTCCTAACACTAAAGTCGCCGTCAAGGTAAGTTCGGTTTTTCCCTTCTTCTGATACGTATTTTCTAGTTAATTAATCCACAGCTGAATACGTTCGAATGTAGAAGAATAGGTTAAATAATAAATATAAATGTCTAAATATAGTGGTCGCTCTATGGTTTGCTAATAATTTAAGAGTGTGTGTGTTGGGCGTCATTTCTGATGTATTTTTAAATTCATTTAACGTATGTATATCTCATACGTCTCTATATGAAAAGATAGCTTTATGCACTTCTCTGTGTAAAATGTTTATATGTCGAATTTCTGTTCGCGAAATATTTTTAAAGACTATTATATTATTATTGACATAATAATAGAATTATATAAATGTCTGTATACTGTTATATCGTATTAATATATATTATATCAATAATTAAAAGTTAAATCATATCTGTAGACTCTACGAAAGGGTGCAACGGAACAGGAGAAGACTGAATTCCTAAAAGAGGCAGCGTTGATGTCCAACTTCAAACACGAGCACATATTGAGTTTGCTCGGCGTCTGTCTCGATAATGACCCAAACTACATTATCATGGAGCTTATGGAAGGAGGGGATCTACTCAGCTATCTTAGAGCTAAACGAACCTCTTTAGTGAGTAAAGTTATTCTATAAATTATTCTCTAAATTCTTTTTGGAATTGACATTTAATTTTAAGGCAGTCGAAAAGGTAACACTAAAGCATATTCTTTTTTTTTAAATTTTATTTGACGATATAATAAAAATTAAGTTAGTATTTCGGTCGTTTGTTTTTTTTTTTCATTGCAATCACCATTTTATATTTGAATATAGCTTGTTTAATAATTAATATATATGAATCATTTCAGGGCACTCCTGAATCGCTTACTTTACTGGATTTGCTTAATATGTGCGTCGATGTAACAAAAGGCTGTCGCTACCTCGAAGAAATGCATTTCGTCCATCGAGACTTGGCATGCCGCAACTGTCTTGTGGCGGTACGGGATGGACGACGAATTGTCAAAATAGGAGACTTTGGTCTCGCCAGGGACATTTATAAGAATGATTACTACAGAAAGGAAGGAGAAGGTACTTCTTTATTATCGTTGAGTCACAATACAAAAATCATAGGCAGTAATGTACATTCAGAAACGCACTGCCATCACAAATATATACAAAATATCTGAAATCGATCATATGAAAATATTAACGATAAGCATTGAAAAGATAGAAATCATATATAAAGTTGATTCTAATGTGAATCTGATAGGTATCGGTACATCTAAATATCTCAGGAACGTACGTACACAAGCAAGGAAAAAATGTAATGCACTTCCCCGTGCATTTTATTTACGCGCCGATACGCGACACGAAGCTTATTTTTGTATGTAATTAAAAAAAAATTGAATTACTTTTAAATAGTAAAATCGTTACAAATTAAGGTTCTGTTTTTAAATGATACTATAAATTTTTATTTATGTATTTCTATTTTTAGGTTTGCTACCAGTTCGTTGGATGGCGGTTGAATGCCTTGTAGACGGCGTGTTCTCATGTCAGTCTGATGTTTGGGCTTGGGGTGTACTTTGTTGGGAGGTACGGTATCCTAAAAATATGCTTAATTAATATACTAAAAATATCCTAATTTTATGGTTAGGTGTGAATTGACTATATTGAAATATTTTTCATAATTTTACTAAACTTAATATTCTTTCGTTTTTTACACTTTGAGATTTAATATTTTAAGTAGAATACCGGAGCAAAGGATCAAAGTTAGACAATTTTGTCAGTAATCGGGACTTGTTGTTACAGGTATTGTCCTTAGGCCAGCAGCCGTACCCGGGTCGCACCAATCGTCAAGTTCTGGGCTATGTACGGGCTGGGGGCACACCCGACAGACCACCGAATTGTCCTCATGCACTGTGAGAAACTTTCACCTTCGTAAAACAAAGAAATCTAAGTACATAAGTTAATCATAATACCGATCACATCCGTGGTCCCTAATAATAGTAGGTGATAAAATAAGCTGTGCATATCGGTCTTTTTTATGATTAATTTTTTATATGTCATTATAATTCCTTTATTGGTTAGTAAAAACGGTTTTTTAAATTAAGTCTGTTTAATAATTATTTTACTGCTTTTTAATCATGCGATTTATATTGCCTTGTATTTACTGAATAATTTAAATATTTTTCTAACTTATGTGTTTAGTTACGAGTTACTTCAAAAGTGCTGGAGTTATACAGCTGAGGCGCGGCCATCTTTCCGCCAATGCTTGCGGATCGTGACGTCATTGCGTGACGTCACATTACCTGATCCCTTGCCCGTTTCTCCGCCAGAAACCACACACCACTATCTTCAGTTACTCGGTGATGGTAAGTAATATTTTTCATGAGATCAATAAATAAAAACTCAACTTCATTTGAAAAAGCTTATAATAATATATACACATTTAGGTATATTAATACAGTTTCAAATGGAAGCGATATTTTTATGATAGTTTTCGACAAAGTGCATTCATTGATTACGCGATTTAATGAAAAGACAGCGTCCTAAAAGGTAAATTATATTGTGGAAAATGTGAAATTTTTCCTTCTTACTTTATAATATATCTACCGCGCGGGGTCCTCAGAAGTGTTTTGGATGAGTTTGACGTCAGCAAAGCTGACATTCCAATCATTGTTTATTGATGATGATTCATAGTTGAAAGAAAAGTTCTTCCATCTTTGTTTTTTGTAATACAGCGTACCTAACGGCTTCACAAGTTTTTCAATCTTTGTTTATTCGCAATACGACTTCCCAGAGGTCTTTGCCATGTAGGAGATTAAGCTCTAGACTGTCTAGGAGGAGTATTTATAGCTATCGTGGAGTCTGCACGTACAGACACCACGCAGATGCGCGTTACTCATCATTATTAAACTGGGCGCGCCGACATATCTCATAGTAATTGATTTGTTTTTAGGTTAGATTTTAAAAATATAATAATAAACGACACGTTGCTTATTTTCCACAATATTTCTGGCACGAAATAGACGTCGTATTAAGATGTGCATGTGCATGTTTAGATGCAGTCGACAACCGCACCTACCTGCTCGACGAGAATGACAACGCCTGCTTTGGTATGTGTGTCTGCTTCTACTCATAATAGCATGAAATCATGCGCCATTATTCATTGTCATATTTACGTACTAATAACTTTTTAAATTAAAAATTCATTATGTTATAATGAGTAATAACTTGAAGAGTCTATAGGAATTAAGATGTTCACTATTGCGATTAAATAGCATGTAATTATAATTCAAGAGACTCGTCACAATTGATAAATTCTCTTAACCAGGAACATGAACTTTTCAGATGAGGATTTACCGGAACAGCAAATGGAGCCATCTCACTTACTACCCCAAAGGACTCCCAAATACCTAGAACTCATGTACGATAGCGATTCCCCAGCAGGTACCATCTGTGATGGTTATGAAGTACCACGATCGCCGTTCAGCTACGCACCATTCTCACGGCACAGTATCATCGGAGTCGCACCAAATCGACTTATAAAACCACCCCTGTACAGAACACATTCCCTTAGAACTAATATGAGGCCCCCAAATGCCACAATCATTCCATTACGCAATGGCATTGTTAAGCGCGCCTCACTATGTGAAGGCGTCCAGAATACATTCCTTAGGGAGCCTCGCCCTGGCTCGTCTCGGTCTCACCAAGACTTTGAAAAACAAAAAAAGACTCCATTCTAAGCTGTGATATTAGGCAATTTATATTCCACCGACCTATTTGTAATAAGTTTTAATATTTATTTATTTAATATGTAAATAATTTGTTGTAAATATTATTGTAATCGGGGTAGTACAAAATGAAAGATGTTTTATAATTATGCATTTATTTGTAAACTAATGGCTAATATAGATCTATGAAGGACAAAATGTTTAATTCAGCAAGCAGTCCCTGCTTAAAGCTTACGTCTAATGGTTACATAGTACATATACCTAAGAGATAACATTTAGTTGCTATGAAAAAGAAACAGATTGAAAAGTAATGCAAACAATAGTAATCACATTCTTTCAAAAATACTCCAGAACCGTAATAATAAAAGTCAGAAAATCACCCCCATTTCGGATTATTAGACTACTATTCAACATTTGGACAGGTATTCAAGGAGGTCCAAGAGGCTACGTCTATGTCCGGCAGTGGACGTCTTACGGCTGAAATGATGATGATGATTCAAAATTATTTTAATCATAGCTTTAAATATTCTCTTTCGTTGCTTACTGTAAACAAAGTGATCCGTATACAAACTTAACTCTACGTAAAGTCTGTGTTTAGAATGTCTCATTCACATTCAGCTGAAGTGAGCAGGGAAGTGGACATGTCGAGTATGTAAACTCCGTACTTCTATAATATTATAAATATGATATGATAAAAATATGATGTAATTAAACATTAGCCACTCGCGCTGCCCAGCGCTCCCCTAGAGCGGTTTTCAGTGCAGACTTCAAAGGGCAGCGCGAGCCGCAAGGTATTTTTTTACATTGTGCTCAATTGCTCAGTTGCCGCCGGGCGCTGTAAATTACCATCTAATCTGTAATTGTGTATCGCTAAAAGACACAGCGGACGCTGCATCAATTGCAACGTCTGCCATTGCCGGAACTTGAAAGAGAAGTGGGAGAAAGAGCAGTATGTAAACATATACGTTGATCGTGCCGCACCAGTATTTAGAGAATCGTTGCGGGCAGCGCGAGGAGCAGCGATAGGAGCTGAATGTAAGGGAGAAATAAGAAATATCTGTAATTTTAGCCGTCGGCGGCCATTTCCTCTTTAACCCGTTTCTCCCGCTTGATGTGGTCGGTGGTGGCTGGCACATCTTGGTCATCATCTAGGCCTTCGTCTTTGCTGTTCTCATGAAGCAGAACATATTCCCGCTGAGAGAAGCCAAACTTGACTACATCACGCTCCAGAAGCTCAACGTATCGACGACCATCTATCTTCTTATTGTTCACAAATGTGCCATTCGCTGAATCTATAAAAAAAATCTCATTTCACCACCACTGTTCTAATAAAATAGTAAATCCTAAATAGTACGTCATTTAGGAAAACCTTCTTACACCATTACAATTGTTTTATTAATAAATAAAACTGATTCTGTGTTTTTACAACTCAACGGCAGCTCGCAATTTTAACTGGCGTTACCAACAGTCATCATTTTACCCACATGCCAAAATAGCAGATGTGATTTAAAAATTCTACTTTTACTGGTGCTTTACCATCTGCATACACGTAATGTATTCAGGTATACTTATTTTAAAAGAATCACAGCTTGTAGCTAGAAAATTAATTATGAACTTAAGTGGAACAAAAAATTTTAATAAATTATTGTCGACATGCAAAACTTACCGAGGTCGATGACATATGGTCTGACCCGACGCCCCGTGGAACCGTCAGGTCTCGTAAAGGGCGTGGCGCGGTACTGCAACGCTGCATGTTGCTTACTTATAGATGGATGCTCGAGCGGAATATCGCAAACTTTCTTATCACGGCCAATCAAAAACGCCGACTGACGATGTATGTACAAGATTGGAAGGGCTTTATCTCCTTTGAATGGATAAAATCTAAAAAAAAATACAAACAATAATACTCGTAAAACTATAGCGAAAATAAAGTAAACGTGTTTGCAATCAGTTGTAAGCAATACAATTTCTCTGTTCTTACCTCCATCGTCGTTTTGGTTGTTTAGCATCATCTGGCTCCGTATATTTGATTACGACTCCATTGACAGTGTTAGCGTCGGCAGTTAATTTACCAGATAAACCAAAGTTGGGTTTTTCTTTGTCAGCCGGTTTGCTCCCCTCAACCTTTACTTCTATTTTGCCCCAACTGTATTCCTTCTTATCTTCGCCGGCTTGAGTAAACCTGTAATAGTTTATATGATTTTTTTTTATATATAGTATAGCAAACAACGGAGCAGATGGGTCTCTTATATGGTAAGAGAAAACCGCCACCCATGGACGCCGCCCAGGCGGCATTTCCATGGATGAATTATTAAAAAATGTATATGCCTCTTATTTTAAATGAAGTCCGCGGTTTCAGTTTAAGTCTATTTATGAAAATGATTACTTAAAAATGTGTTAAAAGTGGACTGCATACTAACCTACTCTTCCTTTCTCTGTTCCTGTCCGGTCTGTCGTCGCTGCAGTTTTCTCTTCTTCGGTCATCTCTTTCACGGGATATATTCTGCCTATCTTCTTTTATATCTGACCTTCTTCTCTCCCTATGTCTCTCTTCAGGGCTTCGTGAATACTCTCTAATTGCAAAAATAGACATTGTTTTTAAATAGTTACTACTTGACTGGACCAGTAAATTATAATTCAATGTACATTTAAACGTATGAAACTCAGCGAAAGAAAGTTCAGAAAGTTCTGAACTCGCCTTAAGTATCTTATGATAACAAATTTAATACAAATAAGAAATGGGACGCTTAAATACAGAATAATGTACATCATTTGTTAACAACCGATGACTAGGGCTGAAGATATAATGAAATTTTAAAATTCTTGTGCTGGAGAATCCGTAAATCGGGTATTAATAAACAACATTTCTCTTTTGATAGCAGATGGAATCACCAAATAACAAACGACGGTAAGTAAACGTTTCTGTATTGCCATTTAAATTACCCTCACCATTGTTTAGGCATAACGCTACATATGACAATGATATTATTTATTAAGACTAATTTTACCTTTGTTGTGGTATCTGTTTCTCTGGTCTGCTGGATCTTTCTCGACGCTCGTCTCTGCTTCTGTTATTGAAAGTAAGCTCATTAATGTTTTATATATATTAAACACATTCCTTACATGTAAAGATTATATCTAATTATACATATTTTCAGAAAAATCAATAGAAATAGTTACAAAAATAAAAGTAGGCATTTTATATTTTTAAGTATGACAAGTACAACAAAAATAGTCTTAGCTCCAAGATTTTTATTGAAACGATTTCGTAGCGAATTTTATTCAAATGACGATAAAGACAAACAAATGATTTTACACAGCCGATATAATTGTACGTGCGTTATGCTTCGTACGCTTGACGTGGAGCAGTCTCTTGGTATACCAGCTAAAGTAATAAGTGAATTTCAGTCAAAGTCGCTTTTACGCAAAATAGACATATTATAACGAGTAGCTATAACTATGGAATATTTAAACGATAATATAATTTGCTATGTACACGTAAATCGACGTTAAGCGATAACATCTTCACGCGAGGTACACTCCTTTCACTTACCGTTCATCAAATTCAAAAACGACGATTCAGGTTCAATTATCATTACCTATTTATTTCATCCAATCGTGGATTTCTGTTTGCCGTATAATTGAAGGACTGCAGGGCATCCATTTCGAAATTTCTTCAATAAATTTCAGTATACTATCATTTCGTATCAAAATATTGATAGACAATTCCATTACATATTACTCTATTCAGTTTACTATTACTCTTTTTTAAATCTCAAATATCCTTCAAAATCTTCCGAGCTTTAGTGAAAACATTTGGTTTTAATTTAAAAACTTCTCTGATTATTTAAACATCAACTTTTGAGAACTTTCGGAAAGTTACTATCTTCGACATATTGTGATCTTCTAAAAAATTGTAAACCAAATACAAGATAATCAGACTCCTTATTTAACTCAATTTGATTTAGTAGAAGTAGTCCTAAAAATCAATTCAGTGATGAAATATTTTCTTGTGTTATCTTTTTATATCTGTTTTGTTTTTTTAATAATAAACAAAAATTAATGTAGGAAATTCTTCCAATAGTAATTCATTTGGTATTTAAATATCCTCTCAACAGAAACTGCAGACAACATATCTTTTTCAAATTTTCATTTTTCTCACAACTTTAATTTCTTAAGATCATTAATTTATGTTAAAAATGTCTTCATTTCATATTCAAATCTTTTCTTAATAAACATTACATGGTTTCAATTTAATCATATTGTTTATGAACAACCTGTTTATTATTAAATTTAGTTGAGACCAATAAATGCATGATTTTATTTTCCACACACATTAAGATAATATTCCACAACACTAAGCCTTCTTCATCATTTCATTTGTCTTCAAATACAACAATCTCCTGATGATGTCAATTCAAAATTTTTCACACTCGCCTAGAGATATTACTATTAATTGTCAAAACTTTAATTAATCTTTGCAACAGTACATTCTGACTGTACTTATAATAATTTTCTGTAGAGATGTCACTGTAAAAACAAATACAGTTGTTTACTTTGCGAAACAAACTCCGCATGCGGATCAAAAACTTATGTAAGTAAAGAAAATTTAGATTTTTTTGGAAACATTGGCGACCAAACGCAGGCATTATCATCTTAAAAGTTAGATATAATTTAAGTTCATTGAAAGTAACTTAGTTGGCGTTGTAAATACTGCGCTACTGACAAAAATGACAAGAATCACACACCTATCTGTAGGTCGATCCTCTTCGATGTATCCCTCATGCTTTACGGAATACGGCCTTTCTTTATAAAGCTCACGTTCGGGTGGTCCTCGCCTACAAAATGTTTTAAAGATTAGTTGAAAATAAAAAATGAACACAATATGGCTTTAATAGTTGAAAATGATTAGATTGTACGAAACAACTGTATATACATTTTACCGTTATTATGACTAAATAATGTGTATATAAATATCATAATATTAATTAAATAGTCAAAGAAATAGAAAGACATCCACCCACAAGATGGACAGGCGACCTTATAAAGGTCGCCGGAAGACGCTGGATGCAGATCGACTTCGCCAGGTATGCATGGAGGGCCGAAGGGGAGGCCTAGGTCCAGCAGTGGACGTCCTATGGCTGAAATGATGATGATGAGTCAAAAAAATCAAACCTGTGATGGTAGTCTCTTTCATCGACATTTTCAATTCTTCGTGGCGGTCCTCTGTCAGCATACTGACTGTATTTTGTACCTAAAAATACACATATAGTGTAATTGTAAAAAAAAAATTCATTGGCAACCTTAGTAAAACTTTTTAATAAAACGTATATCACAATACATTCTTATGTTTGTCAAATTAAGAACACCAGAATATCAAAACTATTTATCCAATGAAATTTATATAAATTTATATTTCCTAAAAGTCTAATTGCCCAAAATATTGTGTACTTTTTTGGAAACGTTGAGGTCGATTCTTGAGATATTAAATTATACCTTTTGTATCATCCCTGGAATATTGCTCATTTCTTCTTTTGGGATAGTAATTGTTCTCTGGTATTCGTTGAATTCTATAACAAACAAAACCTTATGAAAGTATTAAAATTTTGATAGAAGTTCATAATATATTTTTATTGATATTACAACATAATATATTGCATGTTAGTGGACACATTCTTATACCTGTTTTGCATATTAAAATGATTTAGATATAAATTTATATATAATTACAATGTGCACAATAAAGAATGATATGGGATTTGTTGTATAATTCTAATTTAAAAGATGTGATTAAAATAATTGTGTAGTTTTTAATATACTTTATACAACAAATTTTTGCATCTCTTCTTAATCCAGAATGTTTAGTAATTAAGTTTATTTAATTTTCTAAAACTTTCAATGTAATATGTATATGTGATATTTAAGAATTATATGATATTGTAATTTTTTAAAAAATAATTGTTACTACTTAAATAAAACATACTTCTTATAATGTTCAAACTCCCTATGTCTTTGGCCATAGTCTTGGTACTGATTGCCATGTCCATGTTCTTTCATCCTGTCATGACGGACATATCTACTGAAAAACAATTTTATACTCAATTATAACAATGAATGTATATTATATACAAAAGTTTTTAAAAACAGTAGGATCTCAATAGTTCAAATTGTCAAGGGAAATAATAAAATATTCGAGTTAGCAAGAATTTTGATATATATATATTTTTTTATTGGCTAAAACTTGCATATATAGGTGCGGTTTAAAAGAATATTTTTGGATTTGTGGAGTTAAAAGTTAAACAACAATTCAAATTAGATTTATAGTAAACATTAATTTTTTTAAATGCAGTAAAAAAACTAAATGGATCTTGGCCTGGGGTGGGAGATGATCACCACAACATCAAGATCCATTTAAATTTTTTTAGTGCATTTAAATTTATATAAAGATATACCTGGGTACACTGTTAAAACGCATATTTAAAATAAAAATATTTAATAAACACATTTATTTATTATAAAATCAAATTATTGTTAAATGTTATTGCTATGATTTTGGAAAAAGCCAAGTAAGATGCCACAATATTTTACTAACTAGGACTTATGGAGTCTCTTTTTTGAAATTCTAGTTATAGGGAATAAATATTCTTATCTGCACTTCATAGGGAAATAATATTATGTTTGAGTTACAAAGTCTAATTAATTGAAGATACCATGTATTAAGAGGTTTAGCAGAAGGGAATAGCAATTTGTTTGACTAAACGAGATTTGAGCTAATGAGATTGCACTGTATATACCTAATAAGTATAAACCATAGTCAAGATTATAAATTTACAAATAGTAAAAACAACTACTCATATTTCTAAGATTAATACTGTTTTAAAATAATTTTTGAACAACTAAATTTGAATTTAGATACATTTTTTTTATATTGACTACTGATACTGAGACAGCGTTAAGAAAGCTATATTTTTTTCTATATCTTTACACTACATATATCATAAAAATACTTAAAATAGAGTTACCTATCTGGGCGATTCTGCTCATAATAGTAATTTTCTTGAAATTGAGCTCTACGATCTTTACTTGAACCTCTATAAAACCGTTCCACTTCTGCTTCTCTGTCATATTCATTTGAAATCGTGAGATATTCTTTCCTACAGAAAAAAATTTCATTTAATTGATAAATAATAATTTATATACTATACACGATATAATATATATATATACGAAGATATTTATGTTATGTTACTTACTGGTAATAAGTTCTTGCAGGCCTTTGTTCTTCTGAATCTGCACGTCGCTCTTTTACAACACTGTGTAAGCGATGTTCGACGTGTCGCACATCTGAAAAAATTCTAGGTTATTAATTTTTGATGAAAAAAGCCAATAAACTATGAATTAGTTAAATATTTTACCAGCACTTTCAGGAGATTGTGCATGTTTGGAATGCTTATGTTTATGCTTCCGATTTTTCTTTATAGATATTTCACCCTCACTAAGAGATAATTGATCATCTGAATCGTTATCAGATTCCGATCGACGCTTCTTTTTACTGTGCTTTTTCTTTTTCTTCTTATGCTTGCGTTTTTTTGCACGTCTTTGTTCTTCAGAATCACTGTCGGAATTAGAAGAGTTGGCTCGTTTTCTTTTCTTTTTTTGCCTATGATCTGAGACAGAGGAGACGTCACTTTCACTCTCTGATGAACTACTTGATTTTTCACTATCATCAGATTCTACGGATTCTTCGGAGGAACCATGATGACGCCTTTTAGTTTTCATGGTTGATGATTTGTTACACGTTAAAAATCACACGGGTAGAACGTGACAATTTCACACAAATTTTATTAACACTATGGGATATAAATTAGAGAATTTATTTATAAGATGAAATTTTAAATAGTATTTATTCCCGTTGGTGAACACTATTTAAGTATTAAGTGAGCGCCGAATGGTATTTTCGAGACAAACAATAACTAATTGTTCAGCGGCCATTCACAGCATTCCACTGATTTATGGTTAGAGAATCAAATTAGGGATGGACAATATACATCGATGTTTAACTGTAAAACATCGATATTTTAACGTCCAAGGCTTGATTTCGATATTATCGAAATCGATAACAAAATCATAAGCATCAACTGGAATAAAAGCATCAAAACGTCAATTATTCTTTTGGGCGCCGTCTAAAGTGCATTAAGTGCTTCAACTAAATGTTAATTTTTCTTATAAATTTTATTATTTCTAGGTGTCTCACGAAGACTGGGCTTTTTAAATGTAATTACATTTTCCAATATTTATAACATTTGTGTTTGTGTTTTATATCCAAAAACATCGATGTTTTAGATATATCGATATTTTTCTTACATCTATACTTATGATTCGATGTTAATTCGATATCAACACAGATTACATATTATCTTTTATCAGCACCAACCACTTATGTTGTCCAATGTAATGTTGTAAATCCATCTTCGCCATAGATGTTAAAAGATCACCACCGCGCCGCTGTGCAATTCACAACCTATTGAAACAACTTAACTTGGGCACCTAATAGCGTATTAATAAACTTATTTTGATAAAAATATGCTAATTAAATTGTTGTTAATTTACTTTAAATATTGAATTTGGATATTCATATAAAAATTGTTTTTTTTAATGTTGGTTAGATATGTGGTAAAAATGTTTAGTATGTATCGTTATTTTAAAATCATTTTTGCAGTTTACATATACATATATTTCTAGCGTCAGTAATTTTTAAGATTCAAGCATAGCTGGGCATTAACTCGTTAATCCGTTAACAGTTAATTAACATTTTGATTAACGTACTAACTTTTAAGTTAATTTTTAAAATTGTTAACGGACACATTAACTTCCGTTAATATGAGCAGGAGTCCGTTAATCGTAAATTCAATGCCTACTATTTACCGCAAGGCACCAAGGCGTGCCGTGAATAACGGGTTCGGACATGTGTGAAACGAAAGGACACATGCCAGGTAGCGGGTGAAACAAAAACAAAACTAGATATATTTTGCCGGTACTTGCGAGTGAGAAAACTGCCGAGAATTTTTTTCGTTTGATCTTTTCTTTACTTACCGCCGGTGCTTAAAGTGATTTGTTGATTGTTATTACACATATTTTACTTTTATTTTATTGTCGTCATGTTTTATTTTATCTTTAATATAAAGAGATTTTGCTAAAGTGCAAATCTTTTTGAATACATTTTTACATGGTTTAAAAAAAGCATGATTGTACGGCGTTTCATTACATAGGTCATATAACATTTTTTTACTTTTGTGAATTCTCGCTATTATCCAATCTCTAAAGCTCTTTTTTCTCTGTACAAGTAATTGTCTTAGAAGTAAAAATTTCCTTAAATTATGATCTTATCAGTGTAAAGAATTCATTAAGTCTATATCTGTATTTTTGTGATATTTTAAGTAGTTAATATTGTTTACTACATTATTTCTAAATTTCTCCATACTTTTCCGAAATTCCGCCCTTCTAAATTTCTCAATGCATTCAGTATCCAAGGAGAAGCTCAAACATATCTCGAATCACTACTATCGACGATTGCAAAATATGTCTATAAGTTAAAAAATATTAAATATATGCATCTAGTAAATAGCACAGCTTTAGGCAATGCCCTATTAAATGGCATGAAGAAAAAGTTTGGAGCACACCTGAATGGTAAACAGTGCCTACTTGCCGCGGCATTTCATCCAAATTTTCGTTGATATGGTTGGAAACGTATAACAGCAGTAGAGTGGATGCAGTAAAAAATGCATGGAAAAGGTAGAAGATGCCTTACGGCAACAAGCAGTGGAAAAAATCGAAAGACAGAGACAGTTTAATTGGCGGTTAGAGCAATGCGAGTAACTGAACAAGACAACAAAAAAAAAATGATGACGAGGTCTTCCTATTTTTTCAGTTCTGTCACTCAGTCTATAGAAAAACCAAAGAGCTCCAACTATTTCAAGAGTAAAGTGCAGTCTCGTTAAAATATGGCTATACATGAAAACAAAAGACTCGTTCAATGATGCTGCATTCCTCGGAGAACATATATTCATTAAATACAAAACTGCTATACCTTCAAGCGCTAACTGTATATATATAATATATACTATATAACAATAATGTTATCAGTGCACTAATGCAACTAAAAAAAAATGCAATTTTACACATATTAACAATTAACTTTAACTTGCGTTAATTCTATCGAAATGTAACGCTTTAACGTTTAACGAAGTTAATTTTTTGTAACGGATCAACGATTTACGAAGGTAATTATTTGATTAACGGTGCCCAGCTATGGATATAAGCATAAAAAGTTGTTTGTCTATACAGAACACGACGTATTACTTTGAGAGACTACGTCAAAAATTAATATCAATCTGAGGTCTTGTTACACTTTTATTTTTTGTTATTATATAAATCATAAACCATTTGTAGGTACATATTGGAAAATAATATGAATAGATATAGTTGAGAAAAATGTTATGTTTACAAAAGGTGCTATTTTATTTTTGTATTTTAGATTTAAAATGTTAAAGCATTCATTCCAGATGTTTTAATTGTAATTACTTTACAGTTATCATATCTCATTAGTCGACAAAATATACATAAAACTCAAACTAGAAGCTTTTGGGAATATGTAAATATGATGTTTAATAAGCCTGATCTGGACCGTATTAAAACCTTAGGATCGGATCGTGCTTGTGCCGAATGGGTATTGCGAAATGGTGGTAATGTTATATGGGAAGATGGTAAAAAGTTGGGAGATTACAATTCTCTCCCTCCAGAGACAGAGCTTGTACCAAAAGTAGCAATTATTGATGGAACTGAATCATCCATATCACATTATGGTTTTTCCCATTTAGGTATGTGGAATATATAGATCACTTTGATTGATTTGGACAAATAAATTATTCTTTACTTTTAGATGGTTGCACTCAACTGTGGAAAATAATACTTCATAATAATAAATATATTGATGACAGAGCAATGAAAGCATTAGAGCATGGAAAAAATACTTTGACTCATGTCCAAATATCTCAGTGCATTAATGTAACTGATGCTGGTTTGAGAGAATTAAGTGTACTAACAAAGCTACACACCTTAGTTTTATTCAATTTATCAAGTGTAACTAATTTGGATGACTGCATAAACCAATTACACTCGATTTTACCACATTGTAAAATAATAGGTACCAACTTACAACAAGTATTATATTTCTGTTTTTGTGTATAACAAAATATAATAAAATGGTCATTTTCTTTCAGATAGTGTACAAAAACTGAAGAATTGACAATATTAAAAAATAATATTGTAATAATTTTTATAAAATAAAATAATTTTGTTTCCTTTTCAAAGTTTAACACCTTTTCCCACTGCCTCGTTGACATTGCTATAGCCATTCTCTAATAGTAAATCTGCTAATTCTGACTTTATTTTTGTTACCACTGGAGGGCCATGGTATATTAATGCTGTATATATCTGTAATGCACTGGCCCCTGCTAATATTTTTTCAAAAGCATCCTCCCCACTGAATATTCCACCAACTCCAATTATGGGTATTTTCCCTAAAAAAAAACAAGTTAATAATTTAGTTATGTATATATAAATATATTATAAATTGAAAAAATGTATTTCAAACATAAAGACCTCCTGTTAACTTGAACATAATTCTTATCATTTCAGTAGATTTGTCTGTTAATGGTTTTCCACTAAGTCCACCAGCCTCATGAGCAAATTCTTTATTTTTTAACATAGATCGGTCTATTGTTGTATTTGAAATAATAAGACCATCAACTTTAGTTTCTTTTTGTGATATTACTGACACAATGTCTTTCATTTCTTCTAAACTTAAATCAGGTGCGAGTTTTAAAAGTAGTGGAGCTGTCTTCTCCATATGTAAAGATTCTATTGTTTTGTTAGCTTCTGATAATAACTTAAGCAGTTCAGTTTTACCCTGTAGTGACCTTAATCCAGGGGTATTTGGGCTAAAATAACAAAATATTAAATTAAACATGTATAAATAGTCATTACTTATATAAAAACAGAGCAAACAGAATACCTGCTAACATTAATAACAAAGTAATCAGCCACTTTATGAAACTTTTTAATTCCATGGGCATAGTCCTCAGCAGCATTACCAGAATTTTTATTTTTACCCAAATTGATTCCTAGTAAACCTTTACCTAAGATTGCTTTATCTATATTTTGTATGTTTTTGAGAACAGCATCATGCCCTTCACTGTTAAATCCATATCTATTAATTACAGCTTTATCTTCTGGCAATCTAAACACTCTGGGTTTATTATTGCCTGGTTGAGGTTCAGGTGTGACGGAGCCTATTTCTATGATAGAAAAACCAATTTTTCTTAATCCATTAACTGCATCTGCTTGTTTATCAAAGCCAGCAGCTATACCAATCGGATTACTGAGTTCATGGTTTAGAAAAGTTGTTTTCTAGAACAAAATATATAATGACACAATTATAAAAGTTAACCAGGTAGATATTAGAGTTTGGTCTTACCAGTACAGTAGGATCTTGATAGTTCTCTGAAGGGAATAGACCATACTTCAATGCTGAAACACCTAGATTATGTGCCCACTCAGGATTTAAATGTAGGCTTAGTGGTTGGAGGATGTGATTGTAATATCCTTTAAAATCTTTCTTGTAATATATAAATTGATAGGATACTGAGCCTCCCAAAATAAGGTAACAGAGGGATTTCATCTTTTTCTGTTAAAAAATATAAATAAAAACAAATGTTAAGTGACAAAGTAATTTCAAAAGTTTTATATTTGCAATAGTTATTTTACAAACCAAGTTTTTCTGTGTTTGATTCATAGTAAATAATTTTCAGATGTTCTTTAGAAAATTGTTGTCTTATTTTATTATAAGAACATCTTGTAGCAATAGGAAGTAAAGCGCTACAATGTTTAATAATGTTGATTCAAAAAAAATTTAACTAAAAAATTCAAAAAGAATAACAAAATGTTAATTGTCATAACAGAAAATTCATAAAAATAATGGACTAGTAAAGACAAAATATGTGTTTTTCCACTTTAGACAATATGGTATTAATTTAAAAGGCAATCTTATAGCAAGAGATGTCTTGTCAATTATTATTAATTCAAATATTTATTTTATTTTAGTTTAAAAAGTGAAAAAAATATTAAAAAACCGACTTTTTGGCGCATCCGTCAATTGTCAATATCGAATAACATGTGTAATCTATTACATCCCACAAGCTACAATAAGTAGAACATGAAGACACTATTTTAAACTGCAATTGGATTTTGGAGACACTGAAAAGCAAGAACAACTTTATGTCGTAGACACTTCAATTGAATCTAATACATAGTTGTATTTAAACTATAGGGGTTCATAATTGAATACTATAATCTTAATGCTATAACAAATATTGAATACAGAGATTACAAGATTAAACTAGATGTGATAATTCAATTTAAAAAGGTATTTATTTTTTATCACATTATGGCAACTAGAAAAAGGAGTGGCTCAGGGTCTAAAAGACATCTAAAGGAAAAAGTGGTTCAAATTTATGAGTCTTTCTTCAGAGGTGAAGATTTGACCAGTGATAACCCAACTTTCTGGGATGAATTCTTTCTTTTGAAACCAAAGATTCCTCAACTTGAAGCTGAAATTCAAAAATTGACACATGATCAATTGTTAAATATGAAAGATAATATAAATATACTGGTTGTTCAATGCATTGAAATGTTGGGCCAAGAGCATCATATAAGGTACATATATTCCTATGAAATAAATAATAAGCCAAATATCTTTATTTTACATAGGACCATGTAGCCACAAATTAAAGTCCTAATTGTTGTGTCACATTGTCCATGAATTATGTCAATTTTTATGCTGTTTATAAAAATCTTTTCTAAAAAGTGTTAATAATGATTATGTAAATTTTTACAGACTTGTTTATGCACTTCAAACTTTCAGTGCACTTGTAACTACTATGTACCAAAGATATGCACAAGATCCAATCATTAACATTAAAACTATTCTTCTTGGAACAGAAAATCAAGGCTGTAAAATGCAAAAATTATTGGAACACTGTAATTCTGTTCTGTCAGGTAATTATGGAAATAACTTTTTCTTATATTACAGTAGAGTTTTTAAAAAAAACCAAATTTAGGATTACAGTAGCTAATATTAGAAGGGATCCATGATCATTCATAATATACAGTGTAAACTCTATATAACGACACTGAAGGGACTGTGCATTTTATAGCGTTATAAAGAGTTGTCGTTAAATGGAGAGAAAAAAAAACCAGTGTATGGAAGACAAGCTAAACCAACTAAATCTCATTGATTTCAACGCTTTAGGGAGTTTGTCGTTAAATCGAGGGACGTTACATGGAGTTTACACAGTGTATATATATATATATACATACATATTACACTGTAAAACTTTATATATATATATATATATTATATATATATACATACCATACATATTTATCATACCCTTCATTCATTAATTGTTAACTAATGTCAATATTTATTTCCATTTCTTAAGGTGATGTTCCTGAAAGCTTAAAATCAATGATTCTGAAATTGTTGCTCATTGTAGCGACAGGTGTTGATAATATTGATGAAAATCCACTTGTTGAATTTTTAATGATGCATTCATTATTTGAAGCATTGATACATCTCTTATGTACATCTACAGAGAGACAGCAACATGGTATGTAAAACAAATATTATGTAACTTTAAACATGTTTATATGTGCAGTGTTTGTTGTTAATTGAGAATCACTTGTTTTGCATTAACTATTAATATATAAAACAAATCAACCATTCATAAATTGTTTTCAACTTGTATTATTTGGGATAAGTAAAACAGTATTTCAAATGTTTTTTAATTTATAATTATATTCATTATATGATAATTATATACATTAATTAGAACATTCAAAAGTAAAGAAAAGGCAAGAAAATCATATAAAATACATGGGCAGCAGTGACTATTATTAAATATCCGGCCTATATGTTGCCTTACATAATGGAACAGTTATTTATAAATCATACAAATGATAATTAGTAAATGATTTTCAGGTTATGATGTAGTACTTCTACTAATGTTCCTTGTGAATTATAAAAAACATGAATCAGCCAATCCATACGTCGTTAAACTATCAATACTTGATGATGAGCTCGCTCTAAATGGGTAACTTTATTTTTAAAAAACCTTGCTGTATCATGAGGTAGGTACTTTTATAGTTCTATTTTTTGTCAATTAATTTCTAGGTATGGTCAAGTTATAACAGCAGCATTAAATGATTTTGTAATGACTACATTTGGTGGAATGCAAACTAACACTGGAGGCTGGTTAAGTTCTCTTACCAGTATGGTAGGAGGTATATTCCTTACAAATGACGAAACACAGCCTGTAATGAGAGGACACAGAAGTAGGTTAGCATGTTTTTAATCTTGGTAATTTATGGACTTAGTGAAATAAAGCAATATTAATTAATGTTACATAATTATAAGAAACATTTTAAAACCAATTAAGCTTAACCACATGCTTGTTAAATATTTTTATAACAGATATACATATTTGTGATATAATTAATTAAATGTATTATGAAATGATTAATTTAATGTTTTATTTAAATTTTAAAAAATAAATCTTTTCAGTGGTGGTGAAGAAGGTATGTTACTGGCACTATATGAAGCAGCACACCTAAATAGAAATTTCATGACGACTTTAGCCCATTCCTCTGCTACTGCATCAGCGCCACCCTCACCACCAGCTACTTTACCCCCACATCAGGTATTTTTTTATTGTATAGCGGACAACGGAGCAGGTGAGTCAAGCGGCACTATTAAGGGCCTCCTATATTCTCACTCACTCTGCGTAACATAGTACAAGTATAGTTTCACGCTGAGTATTCTGTGAGCCCGTGGTATCGGACGAATCGGCCCAATTAGTGCGTCAGCATATGCTTTGGCATGGCTCTCCCACGGGCGAAAATTTTTCACTATTACTAACACTACCTGTTTGATAGCATCTCCTATTATTTAGTTGTAAACTTGGGTTCGGAAGACATATTTTTCTATTTTAAATTTCGCCTTTATATTGATGGTCGCCTGCAACATACTGATTGTATAAACTTAAAACAATTAAGAACATAAAAAAAATTGGACCTTATCATTTTTTATTAGGAAAGGCATAAGGTTGGAAAAGATCTAGAATCACGCCATTGATGATTCAAAGTAGCTTATATTAGCTTCTATTGAATAATGATTTTATGAGTTTGACTCTGTCTGCATTTTATCGTCAGATTTGGAGCAGAAAGCTGAGTCAAATGAGATCCAGCATGAGAAAATTGTATAGTCCAATAAAATACATGTTATTCTAGCTGATAGAAAATTATTCTCACATATTCAGACATCATCACAGACATTGAATCTGTCTAGTTATTAAGTAATGTTGTCTCTATTTTTCAGAGTCCACCTAACTTGGCTCAGATTAAAGCCTTAATAGACAATGAACAACCAACAAATCTACTTGTTACTTTCTTCCAATATTGGTAATTGGGATAATTGTATTTAAATTTGTATTATTAACCCACAATAAATATTAAATAAAATGTATGTATTATATTGCAGTTCAATAGTGATGGCAGATACACGGACCGAGGCAAGCATAAACAAATGCAGTCTATGCTTTATCACACTCACGTGCATTGTGGAGGAACAATTTGCCAATTCCATAATGCATGACCAAAATCTCACGTTTAAAGTAATTATTTTATATACTCTCCTACATAGATATAGAGATATTAAGATATTAACCGTTTCAGTGTTTGCGTCATTTTTTAGCAACAAAGTTCTGTTTTATGTCATGTCCACTATATGTTTAATATACTAAAAGAGTTAATATAACAATAATTATAATTAATAATATTGTTTTAGGTGCAATTATACCGACTTCCTATGCGTCACCGTAAAATAGTTCCCGAAGAGCCACCCTCACAACCACTTGCATCTACTTTAATTGGTGAGTTCATGTCAATAATTTTTGTATACATTTTTTTTTGTATTATAAAATAATTATTTTTCTTAAAATAAAAATAGTTAAAAAAATAAGAGTTTTTAAATCGTGTGAACAAGACAGGATAAGCAATCCAATCATAAGCAATCGAAAAATGTTTATTCTTAAATGAAATTCTGGATCTCATAAAGGTGAAAGTATATAATTCTCGCAGTTTACTTGTTTAAATTATTTTATTCCAGATTTATTAGTTGAATTCATGATGTGCCATCTCCTTAAAAAATTCCCTGGGGAGCTATATGAACTGTGTGTGGGTGTTTTGCAACGCGTGTTGAGTTATCAAAAGCGTTGTCGTGTTCGTCTTACGAGGGACTGGCGGCCATTATGGGCTGCACTTATAGCTCTACTCAAGTTCCTAGTCACCAATGAAACTACCTTATTAAGGAGACATAATATTTTCTTGATGGCACAACAGGTAACTATGCGAATTTGTCTCTGTCAGCACAGATTGTAATTATGAATTGGCCGTACAATTCACTTTTAATTTGAAATTTTGCTAAAACAGATACAGCTATATGAATTACGTATGTTTGCGTATAGGTTGTGAACATTTTTAACCTGTTCATCACTTTTGGGGACACGTTCCTGCCCACGCCGGCCTCGTACGACCAATTGTACTATGAACTTATCAGGATGAACCAGGTGTTCGATAATCTATTCTTTATGGGTGAGTTAGCATGGCAAAATGAATCTATGTAGCAATACAGCTCTTGTAATTTCTACAGCTGAATATTCTTTCTCTCGGCTATTATTTATTTTATAAAGCATATTTGCTATGGCTTTTTTAATTATTTAGGAATGAACATTAAAAAACGAAAACGATAAAGTACAAGATGGTTAATAAAAGTGAAACAAATTAAGAAATTATTTAAAGGAAGAGTTTACAAGGGTTGTGAATATAGAATATTTAAATTTACACAACGAACAATAAAAAATATCAATTTCAACAAATTGTTTATTGCAAACATGCGATGAATCCGTGAGTGTAAATCTGAATTTGTCCGACAGGTACCGAGAGCAAATACGACATGGACTTTACGCACAAAGCAGGTTCTTGGAACCGCATAACATATCTTGTCAAATCAAAGCAATCAAAGTTAAATTGAAACCTATTTAGAATCTTGCCTCGTTAGTTTAATAAATAATACGGCCACGACTATGTATTTGTATAATCTAATTATAGCTCTCCGCTATTCGACTGGTGACAGCGAATTCAAAGCTGAAGCTCTACGACTTGCAAACTGTTTGGTGAATGTTCGCGCCATCACACAGCACTTCTCGCCAAAGATTGCAGCCTGGCTTGCGTCTCAAAATCTTTCCACACCTTCAGAAGACCAGGTACGTTTGCCGCGTCTTTTTTTGTAGTATAGTGGACAACAGAGCAGGTGGGTATCCTATATGGTAAGAAAACATCACCGCCCATGGAAAACCGCGCCACAGTCCGCGCTTCGTTGTGTTGCTGGCTTTTTACGCCACTTAAGCGGCATTTTTAAGGGCCTCCGATATGCTCACTCATTCAGCGAAACACACTAGAGGCATCGTTTAAGTACACTATTTCACGCTGAGTATTCTGTTAGCCATGGTATCACTTCGGACGAGCCAGTCCAGTTTGTACGTCCGCATATGTTTCATCATGGTTCTCCCACGTGTGTATTAAGTATTGAGACACTCGGGTCACTCTCAAGCCATTCCAGAGATCGAATAAATTATAATTTATAAAAGTCCGAACCGGCTTTCGAACCCGATACCTCTACATATTAACCCACTTAAGATACGAGGTTCTCAATCATGATATTAATAAACATTAACAAATAATGCATTTTTAAAATGTACTAAACAGTGTTATATACGAGTAATAATTCTTGCGCATGGGCAAAAATATAAACTTTCGTGTAAGATGATAATTACGCTACATTATCTATAATGAAAATAATCAGATGAAGTAATGTGTTTCTTCGTGAAGGATCAATATTTCAAATCAAAATTATGAGTTTTATATGTAGAAACTAATTTATACATATATTTCTTTTGATATAACCGTTTTCAGATTCTGGAGGTGGTGCGTAAGAATTACGATAGCTTAATACTAAAATTGCAAGAGGGTCTGGAGTCATATGAACGATATTCAGAAAAGGCCTATCGCGCTTTGCTTTTAAAGTTAGTCAAAGGAGCAACGGCCTCTGCGCGCCAACGTAGCGACGCCGCAGCCCTCGGCCATCATTCGGCGGCGTTAGTGTCACACTACACGACACTAGCTGTGCCAACGTTATGTTAAAAATATAAGCCTGTTAACATCAACTTAAGTTTAACTAAACTCAGGTATATAAAGAGAAGCATGGAGTTGTTAATTGGACATATAAGTATAACACAATGTAATCCATAATATAATGTAATAAATCTTCAAGAAGCTAATATGTAACATAGTACATTCTCTAATTACTTTTCCTGCAACTGTCTAAATGTAATCCTCACATTGAAACAATCAAGTAGCTTTTAGCTTGAAAAGATCGATTTTCGACCTCCGAAGAAGTAGCTCTTATCTCTACAAAAATCCATAATAATAGATTCATTGATTTTTGGTGTAAAAGTCTAAAAGACATTCTGAGTAACTATCGTTTATAATGATATTAAATGAAGAAAATATATTGTTCTGTCAAAATGTTGTAAACTGTTAACCTACAGCAAACATTTGAGGGAAATAAATAACAATTGCTAAATATATGACAGATATGCATTTGCTCCTGATGTGAAATACTATTTGTCAATGTTATGTTACATTTATAAATAATTTTAGTAGTGCAATATTATAAAGTTATTCTTAAAATTCTAAAACGCTTCGGTAGACATTTACTGATAAACTATTTTTAAATGCAAAGCCTTCAATCCAACTTTATATATTTTATATTGACCTCATAAATATCACTGCATAAAAAATGCTCAGATTGGTAAATTATTTTGTGATAACAATACAAAGCGTTACAGCGATTACGTGCAATTTACTGATCTCCAAATATATTATAATGACATCAAGAGGACTTACTGAAAAAATTTTTTTTCGTAAAATGATATTCGTAACCACCGGCGATTTTTTGTGAGTTACAAGGTAATTGATGATAAAAAAGACATATTAATATAAAAAGTATCTCTAAAAGAAAAGTATATTTTTTCCTTTATCATAAAATTAGTTTTTTTTAATTTATTTTCGTAATTATGACCGGTGTTGTTCGGAAATGTCGTTGCTAACGCTTTTAACCGTATACTTTATTTCTATATAGAAGTGTAAGTCATTCACATTTGTAAACATCAAATTAAGATTTGAATGTAAGCAGAACTTAATGTAAAAGTAGGTTTTATAATAATCATTAGCATTTATAAAACAATATATATATTTTTGTAATGTATAGAATTCTAAAAATAAGGTATTTTTGTTTAAGACAAAATAATAACAATAGTAGAAAATTATTTTCCAAAATATCCTATTTTGTTATAAATAAAAGACTGAAACAATTTAAATATTCTTTTATTTTATATATAATCTAAATATGGAGTTTGTCATTAATTAAAAATAGATCAAAATTAAACTTTCAAAATAAAATTAAATCTTTTAAACATTAACTGACTAGATAAACATTTGGTAATAATAAACTTAACATGGTTAAATCTTTGCTACAGATAAACTATGGAAGATATGAATTATTGAATGAGATATTATATTTAATATAATTACAAGCATTTTTTATTTTTATTAAAACTTTGGAGACATGTAGTGTCTATTTTACAAGCCCTTCTGAACCAATATTTTTATTGTATAATGGCCGCCAGCGGTCTCCTAGCTATCTATCTAGATCACCGCTGATAGATAACCATGCTACAATTAGCGGTGTGGTTCAGTCGCTAGATTTTCACACCGCCTTAGCGGTATAATTTTAAAGCTTCGAATATCCTCAATCTCTGTGCCTAATAAGTCTTGACAGACCTATTATGCAATTTTGAAGCATATGCTTCGAAATTGATATCCTATGGGTTAGACAGTGGGTCAGACTCCCCCGGGCATCAAATATGATAAATTCGATTTGTAGTAGGCTATCTTAGTTACGAGGCACTCATACAAAAACTCAACCAAATCGTGAGTTAAAAGAAATCGCGTTGACCAATAACTGACGACTTTTATAAACAAGAAAGTTTTATATATAGTTTAGCTTTCTTGCTGAGTTTGGAAAAAGTTTTTTTTATAAAAGATTGATATACCTATGCCTTTGTTGCCAAACTTGGATTTTTCATGGATTGTTGAGATAGCGTTAATTTCACCTTAATTATGAATTACAAAGTAGATTTTTGTGTGATGATAAACAAATTTTTATTATGCCTTTAATTCTGCCAGAGCTTCTGTTACTAATTCCTGAAGGTCGTCAGGAAGTACTATTTTTGATAATTTCCTGTCACTTACTGCTACACTCAGATCATTGGCAAAACTCTCTTCAGTATCGGAATAATCAATAAGTTCCTTTTCGATTTTTTCCTTTTCATCTGTACTTACAGATTCTGAATCAATCAAAAATTCCTCCATTAACATTTGTGAAGGAAATATTGGCACACATATTTGTCCATTGCACCAACTCTCCATTGTTTTTTCTAGTTCGGATATACGGTTGGCTAATATTCTAAAAGCAACCCATTTATTATTTAGTTTATAAGCTTATTAATTAAAATCAAAATATAATAAAAAAAATATATAACTATTTGCTGATGTGTAGGACAAGGCCATAAAAAAAATATTTTGACATTTTAATAATAATAATGGAATAAATTTCTTACTGGTTTGTTTTCTGTTGATGCTGGAATGCTATAGATTTATCATTCAAGGCTTCAAATAATTCCAGACATAATGATTTTAATTCTGTTAGTGATGTCTTCTTCAGGCATTTTGTATTAGGATTTATATATTCTCGAACTGTAATACGTCATATTTTTAATTATATTTATCAATATCGTAACTAGTGTTTAATCGAATAACAAAAAAGCATCTACCTTGTTGTTGTGTCATTACATCAGCAAACCCTTTTCTAAAGTTTATACTATCATTCTTGCTTCTACTCTCAACTAATTTCTGAAAATTATTGTTACAATAAAAACTTGAAGCAAGAATAAAAAATTGTTTCAAATTTATAATGAAGAAAAAAATTAATAATTCTTACTTTATATTTAACAAGTGTTCTTTTCATTATTTCTTTCTCAACAAGTAATTGAGAAATACTCTCATGAAGGAATTTATTTTCCATAACAAGAGCATCAATATCAACAACTGGTTTTGCTAAAAATGTTTCTGGAGAATGTTTTATTTGATTGGTTAGCAAAAAACTTATGTGATGGTTTAATCTTTGTACTTTATTTTTGTAGTAATCACGATCAGACAATAATTCCTCTTTCTCATCTAGAATACCTTTATAATCCATTTGCATTTGTTTACACTGAAATAATAGTAATATAAACAAAACTAAAAAAAAACAAAATTACTGTTTAAATTACTATATATATATTTCTAAGCCTAGTTACATTAAGTACAAAATTTTAAAAATTTTGATATAATATTTCCACTTTTGACAGATTTTTGTTTATTGGAACTAGACCTAAAAATTAACTATTAATCTTTACCTTATTTTGTACTCTCTCAAGTTCTTGTACTAGTTGTTCATATTCCAATACCGTGTATCTATTTTCTACTGGAGATGCAGAATTACATTCGGTAAAGTTTTCTAGAGCTCTATTTTTTTGTAGTTGTTTTCTCAATACTGATATGTCATCATAAGCCTCTTCCAGCTTAGTTTTTAGTGTTTCCACCTAAACATACAGAGGCTTTAACAACAAATACATATCTAAATAATATACATCATATATAATAGTAATAAAATATTGAAAAAATATATTTTATTGGAGTTTATCAGCATTTGCTTCTAATATTCTCATTAAAAACCTAAACCGCAAAGCTAGTATAATTTGATTCTATAGAACTTATTCCATAAAAACAAAAGCAGAATGAAACAAACAATTGTACTAATCCAAGAAAGACTCATACCTCTAATTTTAATACATTGTTGTGCTCTTTAGTTTTGGCAAGTATTTCTCCCCCACTTATAGTATTAGTAGGTGCATACTTATTAGTAGTGTCTTCTATTAAAATCTTGTTACATTTTAATTGTTCAACTAATATTTTAAATCTATCCCTCTCCATACAACATTTATCCAATTCTCTACTCATTATGGATAATGCATCAATTTTACTCTGAAGTTTACTTTTTAGAACAGAATTCTAAACAAGAAAAAACACTTATTTCAAGAACTTATTACATACTTAAATAATTTAACGGACTAGTAGGTGATTATGGACAAATATTGACATTAAGCAATAGCAAATATATTTTACATACCTCTAAAAGATAATCATCAAGTTGCAGATCTAAAAATTGGACTCTCGAATTGGAGTTTTTGTTTACAAACATAATTGTAAGATATGTTCTATCTTAATAATATTTATAATTTTATTGCATCTAACATTGTAAGAAGGCGGTTATATATTAGTTTATTCTTTAAAAATAATCCCGGTTAAGTATAACCGATGGAAACATCAACTATCCGAAAAATAAGTTTCTTATTATTTCTTTGGCTTCTGTGACTAGTGGTGTTTTAATTTTTCCAAATTAATATGTTCATTACTTTACACCATTTTGGTACCATATGTTTGTGACAGATGACACTTTTAAATAAGTTTGGATAAAAAGTGCGCTCCATTAAGTGCCCCATCCCAGAGAGCAGTTCCGCTCGCCACCCAGTTCGCGTTAAGCTGTCAGGGCTGTATGGCCTCAACGATTAGTTCATTCAAAAAAAAAAGTGGCTGTCATCATGTGAATAGTCTCACTATGTTGTCTGCTGGGATTATTTTTTTTCGAGCGACAGAAAATTTTATATGAAGCTATTCACCCGTGTCTAACAACAATTTTGTGTTGGATCCAATAAAAATTATCGGTGTGTTTGTCAAAAAACCGGAACAAATTAATCAAAAGAATAATATCTGAAGATGGAAACAATCCCTGAAAAAGCCGCTCAAATCATTGCACTATTACAAACAGGACTGCGACAGGTTGACGTTGCTCGAGAGTTGAACCTTAGAAGATTGACGATGTAAAGAGGCTTGTGCGCGAACGAGATCCTGCTCCCATCACTGCAACAGCTCCAGAATGCCGTGACGGTGGAATGGGAGAACATACCCTAAGAGAGGTGGTGACCCTCGTGATGTCCATGAAGGATCGGATGGAAGCTGTCATCAAAGCAAGCGGGGCTTAGATGACAGCCCCGCTTGCTTTGATGTAACTTTGTCCGTTTTTTTTTTTTTAATTAAAGATTTATAATAAGATTTTAATTTCTAATAGGCAATTAAACTAACATTACAATGATACCTTACAACCATACCCTTAAAATTAACAAAGTTTGAGTAAAAAAGTATTTCAAAGCTACTATTTTAAAAAAGGTGCGATGTTTTGGTGTCAAGTGTATGTAATTTTCGTAATGCCGTCCACACGTAGAATTCGTTTAACATTTACGGTACATTACATTACATGGTACATTACACTCGTCTGAACTAGCATTAGACGCTCACAACGCTCTAAATACTCACTAATCAAATATACAGTTTCTTATTCTATGTTTTCATTCTAAATTTAAATTTAATTGCTTATATGTTGTAATAAGTTAATTTGTTGATTTAAATTAGCAGATTTATTTAAAAGTTAAATTTGATTTTGGTAATCAACAAATCGAGTACAGCAGATGTTTTGCGATCACCAACCCGCCTGCCAAGCGTGGTGATTAAGGCAAATAACCCCCCTATGAC